>PVLD010010442.1:0-70772 GCA_004027595.1 Dinomys branickii | reverse complement strand
ACCTCTCATCCTCACACTGGATTTGACCACAGTTCCCAACCACCATTGCCTCTTTTCCTGGCTGCGCCCTCTCCTCTCCAGTTCTGGACCAGCTCTTGGAACTCCGCTCTCCCCCGGCCAAGTCGGGAGGCTTCCATGAGCGTGGGTCTCCGAAGCCGCAGCTGCAATCGCTGGAACGAGGGCTTGGGCCAAGAGTGTGAACACATTTATTGCTTCATTGAGTTGCCTATTTAAAATGCAGAGAACCACAAATTAAATGTAGTGCTTTTCCACTTTGAAAAAGGCGGATGAATGGGTACTATTTTCCTGAATGCATCGTATTTGTCTTACATAATTAACAGCTCATGTTCATTGGCTAACAGATGCTGGTCCTTGCTTGTTTTGATATTTGTTTCTCACTGGTCATTGTTGAAAGGGTGCCTCCTAAGACTTGAACACGCCATGTTCTGCATGAGAGGAAACAGCAAGACAGCTGCAGCACAGAAAGTCCTGGCGGGCGAGGGGGTGGTGTCAGTTAAGCGACTTCCAGAAATCTATTAACTTCAGGTTAAATTATGCAAAGCATAAAATAATTTCTTCATTGAAATTGTGAAATAAAACATCTCAAATATTTTTAATATAAGATTCATCCATTAATTACATCTGGTCAGATGAGTTCCTTTTTTTTTTTTTTTTGCGGTACTGGGGATCGAACTCAGGACCCTGCGCTTGCTAGGCAAGCGCTTATTCCACTGAGCTATATCCCCAGCCATTAATTACATCTGGACTCCCAAGTTTACAGCCTCTGCTAAATACTGTATTTAAGAATGGTATTTCTTTCAGATGTGTGTTTTCATGCCACATCATAATTTCTGATGTTCATAAATTTTAATATTTCTGTGACGGGTATGTGTAAGTGTAGACGGCAGTGTAGTACATGGGCACTGTTAAATGTCTGTGGATCTCACGTGGGGTTCAGCCTTGACTTTGTGCTTCTGACTAAACCAGGCCGTCTGAGCTATTTGCTGAGCCACTGTACGTCTTACTCCCTTCGTAGCTCACACCACTTGTTTTTATTCTTCCCATTATAATCTCAAAGAGGCCTTGGGTTTATTTTCTGAACACATATAATATGTTGGAAGCATCTAGGCCAGTAATAGTGAACCTTTTAGCGCTCTCGGTGATAACAAACACCCTGCTGTCGCATATGTGCCACAGGTTCACCACCACTGATTTAGGCTTTGATACCCTTAAGGGAAAGACCTTCAACCTCAATACCAGCAAATTCCACCAGGCTCCCAGCTTGGTCATCTCCGCAGAAACAGAAGCCCCTCACTTCTCTGTGGTTGTCTCATACCCACGCTACTTTGGTTCTTCATTTGCTTTGACTCAACTTTCCACTCTTCCTCTGTCTCAGACTCTCTGAGGATATATCTGGAATCATTTTTCTGTGCAACACAAACTTTCCTATGTCCTACCTGGCAAAACACTGGAACTGCTTTTTTGCTTTAATTGATAGCTTTTCCCACTTGATCTCTGGAGAAAACACTGCTCCACAAGATGTTCAGAGACTATCATTTCCCACCCTAGCATACACCCCACTCTTTTGGTCGTTCCACCCTGAGTTGCCTTCATATCTACCTATTATCCTCCAAACTCCTGTACTGCTTACTTCTTCGCTCAGACTCAAAGCCTTGCCATCCTCAAGACAAACCGGTGCTTCGGATTTTCAAGTTATTTTTCTTACTTCTTACAGTCTTCATCTTGATTGCTTTAGCTATCTGTTCCATAACTTGTGCTCTGGGCTCTTACAGGGACGTGCACTGTCTCTAAAATCATATGTTCAATTATCTCTGTTTAACAAGTAAGTATCTCTTATCCAATATTGGGTAATACAGATGGTAGTGGCCATCCATATGTGTTTCTAGTATGGTGTGGCTGTAGGGTTTAGGTAGAAGGAGAAGTTGCATATACACCCAATATGCTGCACTTGTTGTTATTGTTGTCACAAAGAAGTGTTGGATTTCTTCGAATTTTTTTGCCATATGTGAGATGTTTTTCTCCCTCAGTCTGATACTTGCAACATTAGGTATTTTCTCCTTTTCTCTAGTATTCTAAAAATTCTTAGTTCAAGGTCAGTACTTTCTCTTATATCTTCTGTGTCTCCTTGATTTTCCTTTTTGTTTTCTGCCCACGTTTTGAAAAATCTCTTTATATTATATAATGAAAAATTTCCTCAGTTCTGCCTTCCAGTTCTTTAATTTTCTCTTCACCTCTGTCAAACCTGCTAAATATTATTTTTATTTCAAGATTTTCAACTGGTTTCTTCTCATTTCTATCTTTTGACATTTCTCAGTGTTCTGATTTTGCAATCTTGCTTAATATCCAGTAATTCTTCCATTTTGACTTTGAGGATTTTTCTACTCTTTTTTTTCTACAAGTGTTTTGCTTTACAAGTTTCTTAGATATAAATGGTCTCATTTATTGGGCTACCTTTATTCATTTTGCATTTCTTTGTATATTTTGTAATTTTCTTTTGTCAAGAGCTTAATTTCCCTGTGTATTTGTTATGTAAAAATGAATTCTCTGAAGAGCTTTAGGATTATCTTAATTTTATGCTCATGAGTTCCTTAGCTCTGAGATAAGTCATAAGTTAAGCATGCATTGGGAATCTAACTACAGAGAAATAATTTCTGTGCCCAGAAATGTATAGTGCAGACTCATTATGTATAACCATCTTACCTTTGTTTCTGACTGGGAAAAAAATGGCACTATTAATATCCTTACCCTCTTCACCACTGGTATTCATGGGGTGTTCTCAGTATTCACATCTTTTTCCCTTTGCAGGTAAAGAAGCTTTTCACCCCAAGTCTTTCTAGTACCTGTCCCCACTTCCAATCTTACAGTGGCCACAGAGGTATAGTCATCACTATTCACATGAGTTTATTTTGCTTTTCTTTTTAGGGAGATTTTTTTTCTTGTCCTAAAAATTGGTTCCATTAATTAGGGCCCCAGCAGAAAATAAAATAGTATTAATTTTAATGGAGGGAATATTTACAGAAGTATGGCAGAAATAAGAAATCCTCTGAGGTCATTTGAGGAACCCAGAGTTTGAGAACAATAGGAAACTCTTACCATTCCTAGTACCAAAAGGAAGGAGGAAACATCATTACTGGCGCCTGTGGAGAGCTGGAGCAGTAAAGGAGGGCCGCTCAGTGGGAACTGGGTTTGGAAGGGTAGCCGCTCCAAAAGGAAGGCCTGGGTCAGAGAGGCAACAGCCCATCTTCTCCTCCGTTCTCCTAGCTCTTGCTTGTGCCGTCTGTTGGCCAAACCCAACTAGAAGGCAATCAGCAAGGGAGCCCAGGAAATGTGGTGGATATGCAAATAGAAAATAAGTAGATTGAGAATTAAGTGGTTAAAAAAATATTTTTAAAATATTATTTCAATATGTTACAGAGGGCTTAGGATTTAGTGGGAGTGTTTCTGCCCTATTGACCATAGGTCTAATAATCCCTACTGCAACACTTACCCAGCAGATACCCCTCTTTGATTAAGGGACACTCCTAATATTTTCAGGGTGTAGGGCAAGGGTACAAATAGAAAATCTCACTATATGTCTATATATTTTAAAATTATAAATCAAAGTAAACTATTAAATAAAATCTGTTTTGTCTTCCTGCTCTGACAGTATACATCAATAGTGAGCTGAAAGACAAAAAGGCTGACTGAGAATTCAGTTCCTGGGACCCACACAGAGCATCATGGCACAGGGAGCACTAGCCTCGGCCCACTAGTCCTGCTCAGCATGGTGAATAGCCTCATCCTTGCTGTGTGGACCCTGGTCCTCACTTTCAAGCTTAATTACATCCCCTTTACACAACCACTCTTGCGCAGAAGAGGCCTGCACAGCTACTAAAAGGGGGCACAGGGCTGCTGGGGAAGGTAATGCTCGGGTGCCAGGTACCCAGAGTGTCATAAAACATGGGGCACGTAAAATGTGTGTGGGCATATGCCTTGGTCCTGTGTACTCCTTGCTTTATGAAGAAGGATGTGGCCAAAAAAGGCCAGAGTAGAGCCCTCAAAAATGCAGTGCCAAGGGTCAGGTCTCTTGTGGCCTGTGTGTAATGCTGATCCCATCATATTTGGTCTTAGGCTTCATCAGTTTCACCAAGACTGCCAGACTTTTGCCTCTTCTCAGCTTCTCGCAGACAGTAAATTCCCGTGCTACTCCCTCTTCACCGTCTGTCCTGGCGTCCATTGTCCACAGCCCTCAGTAGTCCCCTCAGTTTTCTAGCCAGGGGACACTCCCTTCACCTCAGGCCTGGAGCAGTCCGACTGTCCATCCTCTTGCTTCCTGTGTCCTTGGGTGCCGAATCCCGCAATATAAATAGTAGAAATATGAGCTCCTGGCAGGACCTCTGTGCACCTCTGTTCTCACAGGCGGTCTTTCCACAGAAACACTACAGAGCCACCCTGGCCCCTGCCCTGCCCCCTTCTCGGTCACTCCCAGCATACGATCTTGTGTCCTGTTTCTCTAGTTAAAGTTATTGAAACAAGAGATGTTTTTTTTCTTCCTGCTTCCCTCCAAATCTTACTTTAACCACTAATGAGGAGGATGAGGGTGATGGACGTGGATGGTGAACTTCTTTTCAGCAACAGTAACCACTGACGGGCTTCCACTTCTCTCCTGAGACCATGGCAAACGTCTGCCTTTGCTGTGCTCAATCTCAGCCAGATTCCTCCGTAGCTTCCTCTGCTGCTTTCTCTGGACCTCACTACACTGATTATCTTTTCTTTTAAAGCTTTGCATCCAAGTCGCATCCCTTTTCTACTTAATCCAAACCCCTTTCAGTTCATGTGATCCTATTTCCACCCCATTAGCTCTGTAGAACTGCTCTGGCCAGGCTCAACCACAACTTCCATTTTTGCTCCTAAAACCAATGGGTTCTTCAGTACTGCTCCATGGTATTCGTCATTGTCCCGCCTACCTCCTGAACATGCCCTTTGCCCTTAATAACCCTAACCTCCCTGCTTTCCAAGTCTCCCTTTTCTTAAACGTTGTCTTTCTCAGAGTTCTGCCTAGGCTGTTTCTCATCTTTTTAAACTCTCAGTGTCTTCCCTGCAGAAGGTGCTCCATCAGTATCAAATTACCCATGCAAACCCAGCTGCTGGTTTCCAATTCAAGCAATACACTCAAAAGTCTTTACAAGTTCAAGCAAGAAGGAGCAAACTTTTTTGAAGGATACACATTTCCAATTATAAATGACATATTACTTATTGCAACTAGAGTCCATTGGGGGAAAAACCATAAGAGCTTATTTCAGATCTAATATGGCTATACTTTAGCAACAGAAATGATGTTGCTATCTTATTAGAAATACAATAAAGAGATTACTTAGCAGCTGTCTCCCTACACTGTTGTTTTATTTTCCTCCGTAGTTGCTGGCACAGAATCTAAGTATTTTCTAGAAAAGAAAATACTTAAGCCACATTGTGTTCTCCTACACTATATGATGTCTGCCGCTCTGAGAACAAATCTTAAAAGGCAATATGTGTTCCATGATTATTGAAAATAGAACATTTTCAAAGTTTTTTACCCCGGAGGCATTTGATTAAATATTATGGCCTTTCTTTTCCATATCTCATAATAAAGTTTCTCTTGGTTCTACAGTTAATGCTGAGAACTTCAGCACCAGACCACAGCCATAGTAGACCTTTTGTGTGTGTGTATGTGTGTTTTGGAGGTCTTTTTTTAAGACAGGGTCTTGCTATGCAGTTCAGGCTGACCTAGAGTTCACTTTCTGGACCAGGCTGGTCTTGAACCTGCAACGATCCTCCTGCCCCAGCTGGGATTACAGGTGTGCGCCACCACTCCCGACTAGATTTTGAAACCAACTTTGAAAAAATAAATCAAAAGAGAACCATTAAAGGCTCTCTTCTTATTGAGATAAGGCGAAGCCACATATAGCATGTTCAGTTGTTTATTCATCCATCATTTGTCCAACAAATTATTATGTTAATAAGCACTTAACATACTTTAGAGTAGATATTCTTTGATGTGTGGAAAAAAATGCCTGCCAAAAAAGAAGCAGAGATTATTTACTACTTCATTTGATCTTTATCTGCCAAGATTTCTTGCCCTGACCTTCAGACTCTGTTAGTCAAAAATTACTGTTCTATGGTCACAGGTCTCAAAGATCATGCTGTTGCAATTCCATCAGTTTCTGCCACAGTCACCTTAGTACCAATCTTCCTTGTGTTGCCTTTATGTTCTCTGTACTTAAACAGAGAAAAGTATAATGTAGGAGAAGAAACAGTTGTTAAAATTAAATCAAAAGTCAGGTGCTACTACCTGCTGATCTGCACACTTCACATTTTTTACAACAGAAGTAAAATTTTAAAAGTGGTAACTGCTTTTTATTTTTGCTGATATCCAAGAAAATGGGTATGGCTGAAATGGACATGTACAGGCTCCACAATAAAAATTCTGTGAATGTTCTCAGTCTTCTGCCATTACCTGTCTGCCCAGCACAGTACAAGGAATAATCTGATATGGTCATTCACCTAGTTAGAACTCAGTGCTTTTAAGGGTGTAAAAGTCATTGTGTACAGAACTAAAGATGTGTACTTGGTCTGAGAGCAAGTGCATAGGAGTGATAAGGCTTCTGGCATATGGGAGAGCCCCCAAGTTGCCTAAGAGTGTCCCCATTTTTTAGGAATGACAAACATTGTACTAGCCAAACAAAAATATGGCTAGTGACCCAGTATTGTGTGTAAATTGAGTTTTATTTTAATTTTTATTAGTACATGTTTGCAGTTCATAATGATTACACTTGAACTTTAGCTCTCTGAATTATGCCTGCTATTTATTTATGTATTTATTTCCTCATTTCCCTTTTCACGTACCCCTCTTTCTCTTCTGCTCTCCTTTGCCAATCACCCCATTTCAGATGCTTGCTGCCTCTAACAAAAGCTGCAATAAAAATATCACTATTTCATTTTAAAGAACATTAACAAAATATGTCTGTTCAGTTTCCATTTGAACCTATCATTTCAAACACTTTTTAAAACATCTTGTCTTTTGTTATTTTTTACCTTATACTCACAATACTTATTCTTTGTTTAAAACTCCAGACAAATAATATCTAACCATCGAGGATTTCTAGTTATACCATCAGGCCAGATCACACCCCGCATTCCAATCTAACCATACTTTCTGTCACCATTTGGGTCATTCAAAAGCACCCTAAATTTAACATATCCAACTGTATTTCTCCTTTTTTTAAGTAAATGATATCACCATCTACTTGCTGCCTCAAGCTAACTAAATATTTTCCTTGAATCCTCCCTTTTCTCTGTCCTGGAGTTTGGATGTATGTAGAATGGCTCCCAGAGGACCATTTATTAAAGATTAGTCCCCAGCATGGTACTTTTGAGAGGTATGGGAAACTTTAACGGATGGGGACTGGTGGGAGGTTTTAGGTCGTTGAAGATGTGCCCTCTTCCTTTGCTCCCTCATATCCCATCCAGGGATGAGCAGCTTTGTTCCGCCATGTGCCACCCACCATGATGTTCGACTTTGCCACAGAACCAAAAGCAGTGGGGCCAACTGATTGTGGACTAAAACCTCTGAAATGAAGGCTTCCCTCTTTTGATTTTGATTATCTCAAATATTCTTGCATGGCAGTGGAAAGCTGACTAATACCTCCCTCAACTCCATATCCCTAATGCAGTCCATCAGCAAACACCTTTGATTCTCTATCCATAATACCTGCTGCAGTGCCACTCCAAGTATAGCCTGCAGATGGGTGCTTGTCCATGGACTATTTGTTACTGGGGTGTGACAAGCTAGGTACAGAAACTGGAATTGATTAGAAGCTTTTATAAGCAACTTGGCATCAGCATAATGACCAGATTTACCACAGTGGACTCATCTCATCAAGCAGAGCATAGGCATTTCAGTACTGGTGAACTCAACTGGTGAATCAATTGCTGATACAGGCTGTGTGATAAATAATCACATGCCACAGGAGCATGTTATGTATTTTATGACTGATTGGTGACTGTGTCCTAAGCATACAAAGATCTGTGTAAATGGGAGTATGATTATATTTATAACTTGTTTTAATTTTTAATCAAGATTTTTCATTTTATGGCTTAACATTATTGGCTAATTAGGACAGTAAAATTTATATTTTTAATTTTCACCTTCAGTTTGCTGAAGTTGGAACAAACTTCAAAGGCATTTTTGTGTGAAAAATACTTATCTTTTCTGAGCATGGCAGAAGTATAAACCAAGTGGTGGTGATGGACATGATCCTGCAGAAACAAAGACCCACGGCATTCTTGGTGGTTTCCTTAGGACTGTGACCTTTCACATAGAGTCTGGTTTATAGCTACAATTAATGGTGATGTGCTAAAAACAGGATTTAGTAATTTGTGGAGATGTATAGGTTACAAAGCAAGGAAACTATCAAAGCTTCTGAGCTGTTTACTTATAAAAATTAAGTTAAAAGCCACAAAAATTTTTTGAAAGAAACAATATTGGATTAAAAAGCTAATAGAAACAGATGTTCAATATTTCACATGTAAACATTAGCGTTTTACAGGCTTTTTAATAAGTAGCATTTCAGCTTGCCAAGACTAAAATCCATACATAGCTGAGACATTAATGCAAGACCACAGTAAAGGTATTTTCTTTGGAAATGTCGGTTGAATCAGCAGCAAAGAAGGTAGCTGAGGTACTGCCTTCCAGGGCCACCATAACTCAGCAGATTCAGGGGCTGGCTAATGACACGGAAGTCTAATTCGTTGAGCAGTTACATCTAGCGATGATTTTTTTGCCATTTCATCACGGTAATTTCACTCACATTCCTTTTTATGTGCTATTTGAACACGATGGTGACATGAAGGAACAGGGTTTTTTCCCAACCTTGTTGCTGACAAATATAACTAGGTCTGCACTGTGTATGAAGGATTACATTGTCAACAAGTGTAGTTTAGATTTTAAACACTGTGTAAGAGTGTGTTCTGATGGTGCAGAAGACATTCTGGGGCAGTTACTGTGATGGAGGAGCTCACACAGGAATGTAAATCTTTGTCTCCCAGGAGAAAGTCCTGCTATGAAAAGAAATGTGGGTAGAAATACGCAGTGGGCTTAGGGTTGTACTGAATATTGTTGAATTAGGTAAAGGCTCATGTGTTAAATTCTAGGTTATTCTTTTGTGTTGTACGATACCGTGGAAGCAGATCATAAACAATTGCCATTGCATGATGAGATATGATCATGAACAAGTCAAAAGCAAGAATGTTTGAACTGCAGAACAACTCTTAATGTTTCTACAAAAAGGAGTTTGGTTTCAACTGCTTGAAGATATAAATGGATACGCAGGATTGCTTATTCATCTGATACCTTCAAGAGTTTTAATGATTTTTATACTTCCATGCAAGGGAGAAGTGCAACATGTTTTTCAATGGCAGATAAGATCAAAGGGCAAAAGCAGAACTGGAAACATAGAAGGATAGTCTACAGATTGTTATGACACATATTCTAAAACTTCACAGCATCAGTGACATAGGTGATGATTTTGATATTGCATATCTGTGAAGGGTTATCACCAAACAAACACCTTAAAGCTTGATAAAGCATTTTAAATTTTTTCCCATCAAAAGAAGATCTATGTGTAAACATTCATGGATTCAGAATCCATTTCTTTCATGAAAAGATACTTTAAATTTAATTATAACAAGATACACTGCTAGAAATAACTTCTATTGGACTTTAAAACACAGTAGCACGTGCTCAATTTCAGATAAAAATGTTAAAAACTGAGCTCACTGAAATTGCTCTAAAATCTCTTCTTCCACTCAGTTTTGTGAGATTGGCTTGTTTCATATTATTTTTAAAATAAAATATAAAACCGGTTCAGACCTACAGCATCCCCAGCAAGAAGTCATCGTGACGACTTTACCTAGATTATAGAAACTGTCAGAGATTAAGTCGACTTGTCACATTAAAAACATTACACCTTGATAATCATCTGTGTTCATCCAACATGTTCAGATAGGCACTTAACATGAGATTTCATTTTTCCTTCAAAAAAGCGAAACGTATAATAGTGAGCTTATGTATTAATTGTTTACCTGCATACTTTCAGTGAACAAACAGCACAATTTTCTTATTTTTTATCTTTTCCTGTATATGCTTACTCTGTAAATACTGCAATACAATTTCTTGTTTGCTAATCTAATAATACAAAGCACAGCTTTTTTGTGTCTTTTTTGCTTTGCTTTTCTAATAATTCACTTTTGTTATTTTCACTAAGTATCAATATGCAATAGACTGAAAATTTATAAAAAGCAATTCTTTTCCATGGAGCATTTGGAAAGCACAGCTTTATAGGTCTTAATATAAGAGCCTTTTCTTCAGAAAATATCCCGTTAAAAAGAATTACTTATTTTACAAAGCATTTCCTATCATACACACTTTTACTTTATTTTGAACAAGAAAATAGTAGTTGAGCCTGAAATAACCTCAATCAATATCAGAGTGTTATCCTTACAGAGGTCACCTGATGAAATTGGCAAAAAAAAAAAAAAAGAGAGAGAGGAAAGAAATTTAACAAAGATCTAGTTCTTATGTCTGGTGTTATAAACTCATAAACTCATTATTGCAAATATTTAGTATGATTACAAACAAGCCTTTCAAAGTCACCTATAAACGGGAAACGCTAACTGTTTACATACTGGAGATCACAAATACACCACCTCTCAAGTTGACTGGGGAAAAACCTGCTGTAATGCTATGAAAATACCTACTGACTGTCTTAACCCCATTAGTATTGCCATCGCAAAATACCTGAAACCGGTAACTATTAAGTAAAGGGGGTTTATTTTGGCTTTTATGGTTCAGAGCCTGAAAAGTCCAAGCTCAAGTGGCCACATCAGTCAAGGCCCCTCCTGCATTCAGTGTGGCAAGAGCACATCACATGGTGAGAACACGCATGAGCATTGCAAGTAGCACATGCAGAAGAGGCCAGACATGTGGGGTAGCCTCCCCTATGACCACCTGCTCTCATGAGAACTAGTGTAGTCGCCTGAGACCTGATCCACTCCCTCAAAATGGGCATTCATCCCTTCTGAGGGTGGCCCCCCGACCTAATTACCACCCACTAGGCCCCACCTTTTAATACCATCACATTGGGGCCCAAGCTTCGAGCCCATGACTCTTTGGGGGACAAGCCACATCCAAACCATAGTAGTGGCTTTAGGTAAACATTTCTAGTGTTAGTCTCAGCCGTGCAGCTGCAATAGATTTGAAGGTGACAGTCTCTGGAAAAGAGTTCATGTCTCAATAAGTGATAATGAAAGTTTATAGGAAGGTGTATATGACAGTAATCAATAAAATTGCTTTGTGAAACATTGTCATGGAAAAAGCACTGTGGGTTGGTTATTAAACTCTTGTCTCGGCATTGTGCTCTCCCTTCCATGTTCTGCGTGGTGAGACTGGGACCATGACCCCGAGAACATCATTTCTCCTTTAACAGGGTCCTCTTACTGGGTTCTCTCTTTGGGCGTACCGAGGATGCAGGATGACTGGAGGAGAAGCAGTGGGTCCTTCCTGTGGACTCGCACTTCTGTGAGGCCCCCTCATCAGCAGTTCTTTCCTCCAGCTCTTCAGGCTCTGGTCTCCACTTTTCCCGTACTGTACTGCATTATCAGCACTTGGCTTCCAGCCTCTTAGGGCGCCATCCGGGTCCTCATAAGCTCAGTCTCCTCCCTTTGTTTCTTCTGCCATAAAGGCAGAGGCTCTGGGACTAACAGTTGCTGCCTTTTAACGAATTCACGTCAGAATTCCTTTTTTTCCCCTCTCTAGTCCTCCAGTGTCTAACCCACTTCTTATATAAAACTCTCCTTTTAATCGCCGCTATGATTTCTGATATCCTGATTAGATCTCAACTGATATAATAAATGGTACCAGGAGTGGCCCTAGGTGGTCTAAGAATGGTTGCATTGTGAGCCCTGAACGCTGTGCTGAGCAGCTTAACAACACAAAATGGAATGTTAGTCATCTGTATCATGCAGTGACATCATCGTTAATCAAACCATCTCCTGCACTGGACGGTGATGAAGTCCTGAAGCAATTAATGTGAGGGACCAAGTGGCTACTGAAATTAAGTGTTACAGGAGTAGCGGTGAAGTCAGAGAGTGAAGGACAGGGTGGCTGGTTCTGACTCCGCTTAGGGAGAGAGAATGACAAGGCTCAGCGTTCAAACACACAGCTCAAGTCGTGTATGGCAAACCTCAACTACCCCACTTCTCTTCATCCTCACAGCCACCGTGCTACTCTAAGCTGTCTTCTTTTTCTCACCTGAAGTTTCCCAGTCCCAGGCCTCCTGCCTTAGAATCTATTTTTCATACAGTGATCAAAGTACCTTAAAGCCAACTCTTCTGCTTAATACCTTCACTAACGTTCTTTTGCATCTCATGTAAAATCTAACCCCTTCAGCCTCATCTCAGACCATTTTCTCCTTCTCGGTGTTCTAGCCTAGTGGCAGCAAACCTACGGCATGGGTGCCACAGCAGGGTGTTTGTATAATTGAAAGCTGTAAAAGATTTGCCATCACTGTAGCCTTTCTACCTCTTTCTGGCCTTGGGCTTCTCACATATGTATCTTCCTCTTCTTAGAATTCAGTTCCAATTGCATGTTTGCTTCTCATCTCTCCTGTCTCATATTCCCTGATTTCCAAAACCTATCTAGAGCAAGCCTTCAGTCCACCCTTTGTCTAGTAAATACATTGTTATGGACTCATGTCTTTCATAGCACATGCATATATTCTTGTTTACCTACTTGTCTACCCCACCAAACGGCACTCCAAGACACAGACTTGGCTGTCTTATCTGGTTCCTGCACATATTAAATGAGCTATAAATACTTGTTGACTGAATAATCCTGGGAAATAATTTTCCCTCAGTAAATTTACAAGTTTAGCTATGAAGCATCTCAACAGTACAAAAACTATAACACACACCTAGGTACTTGCCAACCAGCTTTTTAGAAATTTTGACATTTTGTCCTACTTGTGTCACACTGCACTTTGTCTGCCTAATTTTCTCAAAATTATTTGCATAGGGCTGGGGATATAGCTCAGTGGAATAAGCGCTTGCCTAGCAAGCACAGGGTCATGAGTTCGATCCCCAGTACCGCAAAAAAAAAAAAAAAAAAAAAAAAATTATTTGCATAACCAGGATACAATGGTACATGCCTGCAATAACAGCTGCTCCACAGGTTGAAGCAGAAGGATCAAAAGTGTGAAGCCATCCAAACTTAGTGAGGCACTGCCTCAAAAGGAAAAAAAGTTAACACAAAATTATTTGTATAAATTATACATGATATTCCCTTATGATATTTTAATGACAGATCTGTCTTTCACCTGTGATACAGAAAATTTGTAAGCTTTTCTGCAATCTACCTTGAGTTTTATCAGTACCAGATTCAATGAGTAAGGTGGATGAAGGCAAACCATAATGTTTTTATGAGCCTGCCTTTCCATTAGATGGCATGCAGCAGCAACATCAACTGTGGGTTTTTTAAGCTTTCTTTCTCTCAATAAATATTCTGCTCTTAATAAAAAAAAAACTGTGGGGTTTTTTTTATTCACAACTTGTAAAGACACTCAGGAAAGAGGACTACCAGAACTGCTTCAGAAAGTGGCAAGAAAGATAAGTGTGTTTGAAGCAAGAGGGAATATTTTGAGTAGGATTAATGGCAATGTGTTTTTTTACTGTAATAAATTTCTAAACATTTTTAATAGTCATCGTATATTTCTATCACACCTCATATTTGCACCTAAGCACTGCTTTTATTGCATGCTGTAGATTTTGATGTGCTGTTTTCATTTGTCATTTAGAATACTTCCTAATTATTCTGGTGTTTTCTTTTTTTTTTCTTCTTTTTTTTTAGTGGAAAATTTTGCTTATTTTTTAATTTTATTTTAAAGACAAAAAATGGAGACACATAAACCAGAATAACACAAAAACAATAAAGGAAATACAAAATTATAGAGAAGATAGTAGGGGAATTAGCACTGGATACTGTATTACACAATGTTATCTTCGTATTTCTTAGTGATACAGATGATGGCTCATTCAATTCATCAGTTTTCTCCACCCTCATCTCCATTGTTCTCCCATCCAATCAGTCATCTTCCTCTGATAATAACTGTACTTTTGGGTTTATTTACTCCCTTGGGATCTCACATTGGGAAGAGACATGGCTACTTCAAATTATGCTGTAGCAAATGTGTGCACACAAATTGCTATGGCAGGAGGTGGAAAAGACCCATCCTCAAAGATGGTAGATGGGCAGGGAACCAGGTTCACTATGGTCAAGGCCCCACTGACAAGCTCTCAAGGCCATTGGGGGTCTGGTCGAGTGGAGTGGGTTACCCCGCAAACTGCCAGGCTCTACCTCAATGCAGCATGTCTGGAGGCCTGGTCGAGTCCTTGGGGTCACCCCCACAGACCTGGCTCCACCCCCTCAAGGCGCTCCCGGAGGCCTGGTCAAGTCCAAGGGGTTGCCCCCAAGGACTGCCGGGTTCCACCCCATCACCGTGCGCCCAGAGGTCCAGTCTAGGACCTCAGGGTTTACATGTAGCCTAGAGGGAACCCTCCCTCCCCCCTCAGGCTGCTGAGCTCCCTGTTAAGGTCCCTGCGGTCCCTTCATAGGCCATTAGTGTCTCCCTATAGGCCTCCTATGACTCTTTGGAGGCTATCCCCACCCAGCTAAAGTACCAGGTCTGCACCCTAGTTCCAGATCTTCACCTCCTCCCACATCTCAATCTCTAGTGCTCCCCACCCCTTACTGCTGGGCATTGGGCGCACTTACAATGCTGGGCACAAGTGCCATGAGGTCTCCCCCAACTGTGCTCACTGAGGTAGTCCAGGATGTGTGCTAAGTTTAGTTATTAGTTCTAGGAGAGAATTGGAGGGTTTTCTCGGGTCTTCTGTGTAGAGTATGTTGTTGTCTCTTGGACTCCAGGACTGCTGCTTTTCGTGTAATTTGTTGCTATGGGTTGATACAAGGTTCATGTATGCAAGCAGTATGAAGTCCCTCTTGGTGTTCATATTAGTAGCTTAGGGTTAGTTCTGAAGCCTGTGGACTCATCCTGTTGCTGTTGGGAACACGTGTTGAGCGTGTGGGGCGCCAAGACTCAAGGTGCTCACAGAGGGAGTTCAGGGTGGGAGCTGAAGTCCAGTAACTCAGCTCATGCTTCCTGCCTGGTGTTGGAGTGAGAAGGGCGTAGGGCCGTGTGGTCCACCTCCATCTGCAGCTCTCTTACTTTTGTGCTCCAGTTCCCATTTGTTCTTTGGCTGGATCCCTGGGAATTGCTGTGGCTCTGGGGTCACTGCTGTTGCTCTCTGTTGGTAGTTGCTCACATAGGGGAGAGGTAGGAGGCCACAGCCTCAGGGCAGGCATAGAGCTGGGTGTGGTGGGCTGTGTACTGGTGGCTTTGACTCTGCCTTGCCTCAGGGTGCTGATTAGAAAGGTTGCTGCAGAGTGGGCATGCTGCTTTAGTGCCTGTTGTAACTTTTTATCCTCATACTGGGTTCAACAACACCTCCCAACCGCCACTGCCTCTTTTCCAGGCTGCACCTTCTCCACTCTGGCTTTGGCCCAGCACTCGGAACTCCCCTCTCCTCTGGCCAAGTCGGGAGGCTCCCACGAGCATGGGCCTCCAAAGTTGAAGCTGCGAGTGTCGGAATAAGGGAGCAAACCGAGGGTGTATATGGAGCGGTGACTCCCTCCTTCTCTGCCTCCTCTTCCTCTAACTGCGCCATGACGGCCCTCCACGTTTTTCCTCTAGGAGAGATCTTACTTGCTCTTTCTGAGGGCTTGAATTCTCATTTCAGATCCTTCCTGGGTCCAGGGGACCCACCTCTCTCCTCCTTGTCTCTCTCATGTTGCTGTATTCCAGTGTCTGGGTGGCGATCCTCCGGTAGGGTCTTTCTCTGCTGCTTACCCAGTTGCCATCTTCTATTCTTGTGTTTTATTCTTTCCCCTATTGGGTTAAGGAATACATTGTTCAATTTCAAATTTTTGAAATTATTTAGTTTCTGTGTGTGTGTGTATGTGTGTGTGTGTTACTGATTTCTGATTTAATTCTTTTGTTTAATTTCAATCTTTTTCAATTCATTATGACTTTTCCTTTTTTTAATGTATCAGCTTTAATCATGGTGAGAGTCCCTGGAGCACTTGATTGGCTAGTGAACGTCCTCCAGGTGTGAGAAGTAGACTCTACAAATGTTTATTGGGTCAGGTTAGTTGACGGTATTATTCAGTCACATTTTTTTCACTGATTTTCTTTCCTTGTGTTCTACCATTTAGCAAGAGAGGTATGCGCAAGTAACCAGCAATAATAATGCGTTTATGTTTTCTCCTTTTAGCTCTTTCACATTTTTGCTTCATGTGTTTTTAAATTCTGTTTTTAGGAATGTATATGTTTAGGATCATTATGTCTTCTTGATTAACTGACCCTATTGACCTTATGAAATCTCTCTTTTTACTCTTAACAGTATTCCTTGTTCTTCAGTGATATTGATATAACCATCCTTCCATTGTTGTGATAGCTTAATTCTACCATTAACCTGTTTGCGTCTTTAAAGTTGGAGTCCTCAGGATAACATATACTGTAGTTGAGTCTTCTTTTTATTCTTTCTAACAATGTATGATTTTATTCGTGTTTAGCACCTTTACATTTAATGTAATTATTGCTATGGTGGGGTTAAAGTTTACTAGTTTCATGTTTATTTTCATTTTTCTCCTATTTGATGTTGTTTTCTTTTTTCCTGTTTTCCTATTTTTTTCTAACACTTTCCTTTCTGTAGATTCAATTTTCAAAGTAATTTGAAATCACATTCTGTTAATTCTAAAGGACTTCCTTAAATTCATGTCTGCTGGAGACAAATTTTTGTTATTTGAAAATTTTTTATTTAATAATATATAGGTTTTGAAGGATATTTTCTTTCAGGATCTTAAAGTTGCAGTTTCAACTGGTTTCTATCATTTTTGATAAGAAATCAGTAACAACTTTGTGTGTGTGTGCATGCGTGTGTGTGTGTGTTTGTCCAAATATGTGCGTCCTTTTCTTTGGCTGCTTTTGAAAGTTTTGTTTTTATTGCTTATTTTCAACAATTTGATGATGGTATTGATTCTTACATTTATTTGTCTTGTGAGATTTTGTTTAGCTTCTGCATCTGTGTGATTTTTGTCTTCTTCAAATTTGGACAAGTTTTGACCATCATTCCTTCAGATGCTTTTCCTTCTTTCTCCATCATCTACTCTTGCAGTTACACATAAGTTAGACCATTTGATATTGCCTCACAAGTCTCTGACACTTTGTCCATTTGCCTGTCAGCCTTATTTCTCAGACTCAGTTTGAAAAATCTGTCTTTACATTTGCAAAAGTTTTCTGCAGTATCAAATATGATGTTGATTCAATTTCATGAATTGTTCACTTCAGATATACTTTTATTTCTAGAAGTTCCATTGAGTTCTTTTCTTGTATCTTCTACTTCTCTCTTGTGTTCATGTTTTTCTTTAAATCTTGGAATATACTCGTAATTCAAAACCTTGTCTGCTAATTCCATCATTTTTATTTCTAGTTCTCTTTCAGTTGATCTAGTTTTCTGCTGCTATGGTTCATGTTTTGCTTCTTCTTAGCATGTTTAGTAATGTCTTTTTAATTGGATTCTGGGTATTCTTATGTTAACTTTTTTTTTTTGGCAGCATGAAAAATCACCACAGATTTAACAGCTTAGAACAACACCCTATTTTATCTTACAGTTCTCAAGGTCAGGAGTCTGGAGGACTTACTGTTTCTGCATAGGGTCTCAGGAGGTTAAAACCAAAGTGTTGGCTGGGTAGAGGGCCTTATCTGAAACTCATGGGAAAAATCTGCTTCTAAGCTCGTTCATTTTGTTAGAATTCAGTTTCCTGTAGCTGTAAATGAAGTCCTCATTTGCTTGCTGGCTATCAGCCAGGGCTTGCTCCTCTAGTCCTTGTCATGCCCGCATTTCTTACATGAAACCCTCTCCAAACTCAAAGCAGCAGTGGTGTATCAGATCCTTCTTGGGCTTCATGTCTCTTTGACCTCCTCTTTTGCTGCCAGCTGGAGAAAGTTCTTTGCCTGTGTGATCAGATTATTCCTCCCTGGGTTAGCCACCGAAATATACAACGTCCCCGGACAAATAGCTCATCATCTTTTTACACTCAAGGAATAATCATGGGGCTTATTCTTAGAAATTTTACTGACAACAATTACAGATGTTAGAGTTGAGTCTCAGGATTTTGATATCTTAATAATTTGAGATTTTTTTCAGGTAGTTTGTAAATTTGTTTGCAGATCATCTTGATATTTTCAAGACTTGTTAATAAGCGGGGTCAGGAGGATCCACCTTTCCTCTGTGACTGAGCCAGGCCCATCTCTGAGGGATGACCTCCTGGTGTCTGTGGCATAAGCTGAGTGTTTAGTGGGGCCTCTCCATTCTCACTGTGTACCCCAACCTGTGGAAGCCCTGTGTGCACTCTCAAGGTTATTTAGCTGACCTGTGCCTGTAACTTCTTTTCCCAAGTTTTGGGGTTCTCACCTGCCTTTCCATTAGCGTATTTGATCAGACTGAAGGGGAATGGAGGCAGATTCCTGGAGCTCTTTTTCTGCACAACTTCTTCACTGCAGGATGGAGCCCAGAAATTCCAGACCCCAGCACCATGACCAGAGTCCGGGCATGATCTCCCCCACCCCCACCTGGTACTGCAAGTTGGGGGCTATTTGTCTGAAGAGAATTTTAACTACATCTTCTTTTAATTATCACCATGTCTCTGCAATTTGGTTTAATCAATGATAAAACATTCCTGCCTGGGGGAAGAAAGGAAAAAACAACTTTTGTTGGCCTGTGCTCTAAATAATTGCTGAGGTTCTTTTTAATATGTTTGCGTCTTAGTTACTTTTTTGTTGCCGAGACAAAATACTCTACACCCAAAGTCAAAAGTTTTATTTAGCTCACAGTCCACAGCCCTTGGCTGGCTCCAAGGCAGGGTGGTGTAGCAGACAAGTATCACAGAAGGGAAACAGTTCGTGGCAGGCAAAAGGTGGCAAAGCAAGTAAGAGACCTTAACAGTCTCTTTCTGCCCCTTTTATATTCTATCTAGGCTACTGGGGTTAGAGTGATACCAAGCCAATCAGCAGACTGATTTAGTAGTCACACACCCTTAATCCCAGAGTCACACACTCTAGACTCAGCCACCTCTGAAGAAGCCCTATGACCACATGAGGCTTTGAGGGGCATCAAGACACAAAATTTAACAGTTCGTAAACTTTAAATTGTGCACTTTTATTTCTTAGCTTTGCTAAACAGCTCCCAGGGCTCATTTTGAGGATATGTCTGAAACAGTTCAGAACCCTTTGATTGGCCTGGTGTGTGGCATACATACCCATCTTTTCAGTACCGAAAACTCCAGAGTCCAGACAAGAGACTCTGTAAACAGCGATAGCACAGAGGTTGTAAAGCTAAAGAACTAATTTGAATCCTTAAATTCTGTCATCTCACATGACCACCTAAATTTGTGTTTAAAATGTAAAGTAGCAAACAGAGCAGTAGGGGTGAGGTGCGGTATTTGTGTTTGTTGAGTATAAATTTTAGTTGACACCTGAACTATTTGACTAAATTTGAGTAACATTTTAGAAAGTGATATTTGTTTTCCATTGCAGATATTTTGCTTTAGAACAAGAGAAGAATTCAGGAGTTAATGATTATTATTGATTATTATGTGATTATTTCTAAGAATAATTTTGTCACGTAGAAAAGAGGGTGTGGAAAAACCTATGCTCCTGGTGTAGAGTACATCAGAGCCTTAGTGCTCTGAACCCTGCTGTCTGTCTTTCTAGCCCAGTGACATCACCATCCTCTGCTTCCATCCCCCTTCCCTGCGCCTCAGCACAGGCAGCGCCTCTGGATACAGCCAGGGCTCTCTGGGGCTCACTTTGCCCATTTTATCTTTCCTGGATCACGGCCTCTGCTCTCTGTTGTCCAGATCCTGAAAGTGATTTTTTTTTTTAAATAGTAGTTTTCATTGTTGATAGCAGAAGGGCCAATGTGATACCTTCCATGTTAGGTTAAATTGTTTTATATCCCTGTACCCTGGATTTGCTTATGAGTTCTGCATCACATTAAAGCTGTACACTGGAGTTTTCCAGTGATACACAAACAGCAGGACAGGGCCAGAGATATAGCTTAGTGACACAGTTGCCTACCTGACAAGCACAAGGTCCTGAGTTCAATTTCTGGTACAGAAAGAAAGAGAGAAAGAGAGAGAGAGATTGATTAGGTATTGCTTTTGTTGTTTTTGTGTTTTGATTTTGTCTTCATTGTTGTTTTAGTTTTTTTAATCTGAAAGAAAGAAAAAAGAAAGAAGAAAGAAAGAAAGAAAGAAAGAAAGAAAGAAAGAAAGAAAGAAAGAAAGAAAGAAAGGGAAAGGAAAGGGAGGGGAGGGGAAGGGAGGGGAGGAGAGGAAAGGAAAGGACGAACAGGACATGTTTGTATGGACAAGAGAAATTGACTTTAAGCAAATGACTCATGTGATTCTAGGTCCAGCAAATCCAAAGACCACTGGGCAGGCTTCAGGCAGTCTTGTGGCAGAATTGCATCTTTTTTGGGAGACCTCAGTCTTTGTTCATAAGAACTTCAACTGCTTAGTTGAGACCCATGACATTATGGAGGGCAGTCTGATTAACTCAAATTCTATTGACTTAAGTGTTAATCATGTCTAAAAATTATCTAACACTGTTTAGTGTTTGACCTAACAACTGGACACCATAGCCTTGTTAAATTGACAGAGAAAACTTTATATATTGTTCATTTCTACACTTCCAGGCCCTAAAGTGATGCAATGGATTAAGGACTGGCAAATAAGAGGCTGGATTTTGGAATAAGGAGATAATGTTGGAAATATTTTCATAGCCTATGGGAGGTAACTGGATTACGTGGGCAGTGTGGGAGTCTTCTACCAGCCTTCATTAGGGAGACACATGGTGTAGTCTGTCCCAGGGAGATTTTCAAAGCAACTCAGGATGGCAGCTCAGGAAGGAATGGTAGGACCTGAAGAAGACACTGTCCTGAGGGTGGCAGGGCCAGTGGGGTGGGCATGGCAGTGATAGGAAGGGCTCAGAGTGGAAAGAGGCAGATACTGAATATTTTGTTGGTGAATTTGGTATTTACATTTCCTTTTTACATTTGTTGCTCTTTTTAGTTCTAGGACTTCCCAGATAGGGGAACAACTCCACACTCACAGCTGTAATCCCTGACCTTGCTAGAATGACAGCTGGGTTTCTCCATAGTGCCTACCAGTCCAGCCATGTGTAGTCTCAGGTTCTGTGTAGTTGTAATAATACAGTATGTGTAGCTTCATACTCCATCTGCTTGGTCTATGTTTAATAACAGAAAAGATTTATGGTAAATTGATAAGCCATAACTTACTGAGCTATATTCCTTTTGTTGGACATTTAGATTTCCTACTAGGTTTTTGTTAATGTATAAGATGTTAGCATACATTATTTTCCAGCTACAGTATTTTAGCCCTTTTATTGTAGTATAACTGACATGCAAATAAACTGCACACATTTAAAGAATATAATTTAATAATTTTTGACATGTCAAGTATCACTACCATCAAATATTAAAAATATCCATCTTGGTCTACACTACATTTCTATAACAAAATATCTGATGTTGAGTAATATATAAAGAAGAGAAGTTTATTTGGGTCATCATTCTGGTAGCTGGGAAGTTCAAACAGCATGGTTTTGGCATCTGGAGAGGGCCTCTGGCTGTGTCGAAACATGGCAGAAAAGTAAAAAGAAAACTGGCCACGAGGCTAAGCATGTGGAATGGCCTCATTTTTTAACAGCTCTCTCTCTCCAGAACTAGTCCGGTCACGAGTCCTAACCCACTCCCTGGAGATGAGCAGTAGTCCCATGTTAGGTTGGTGCTATTATGATCTGCTTATCTCCACTGGCCTCACTCCTTAAAAGTTGCATTATCTCAATACCAGCACACTGGGGACTCAGTTTCCAGCACATGAACCTCGGCTGAACAAACCACAGCAGTCTCTATCGCCATCGAAAGTGCCTTTTGTATCCCTTTGCAGTTGTTCTCACCTTCCCACCCTTCCCACCTCGCTGCTCCCCTTTCACAGATAACCATCAAATTGCTTTCTTACAACACAAATTAGTTTCCATTTTCTAATACAAAAATGGAATTACATAATGTTCTGTCTGCTCTTTTTTTTTGTCTGGTTTCAGCATAATCACTTATCCATTTGATAGCACATATCAATGATTCTTTCCTTTTAAATTGCTGAGTAGTATTCCATTTATCAAATAGCACATTTTTTGTCATTGACATATTGATGGATATTTGGGTTGTTTCCCGTTTGGGGCTGTTGCAAATAAGGCAGCTGAGAACCCTCAGGTACAAGTCTGAATGGACATTTGCTTGCTTTTCCTTTGGATAAATAACTGGAATAGGATGCCTGCGCCCTGTGGTAGATGTGCACTTAATTTTTTAAGAAACTGCCACACTTTTCCAAAATGACTATATGTCTTTTCATTTTTACCACCGGTGAATGTAAGTGATCATTACTCTGTATCCTCACTGACACTTGATCTTTGTAAACTTGGCAATTTTTAAACATATATGGTAGTCTCTCATTGTGTTTTTAGTATTTTTCTGCTGACAAATAATATTGATTATCTTTCATGAACTTCTTTTCCATCCATGTGTCTTCTTTAATGAAGTGTCTATTCAAATATTTTCCTTATTATTTTACTGTGTTCTTCACCATATTATAGTTTTGAGAATGCTTTAAGTAGTGCTTTCTCAGGCATATGCTTTGCAAAGATTTTCCTCTAGTCTTTGCTTGTCTTTTCATTGTCTTAATGGTGTCTTTTGAAGAGTAGAAAATTTAAAATGAATTTTCTTTATATGTTTAATGAATTTGCTTTGTAATTTTCTTTATATTTTTCAGAATAGAATTAATAGGTCAAATGTATAATCTCTTTGAGTCTTTCTGTGTCCACAACCCTTAGTGCACCTGTGTGTGTGTGTGTGTGTGTGTGTGTGTGTGTGTAGTTCTAGGGATTTGTTGTCTAATTGTCTTCTAAAGAGTTTGAAACACTGGCGTTGAATCATAGTCTGTATAGACTTGACTACTCTGGTTTTCTCACTTGTCTTTGCTTACTGTTTCGATGAGTGCAAAGTTTATGTTAAAAAAGCTTTACTTTTCTTAACCTGGCAAGTTGAACACTGATTTAAATTTAATATATTTTTAAAATATTTCTTTTGTAATTTTCAGCCAGTTATCATTGGACATTTTGAGCCATGCTTACATATTTGTGAGGAGTTTCCATGACTTTAGATGTCAGTATTTACAGTGTTCATCACAAATATCTTTCTGTTGGTATTTACCATGTGCTCCGCATGCACTTTGCATGCAGTTTATTCCCTATTTCACATAGTAAATCTGAATGCCCACTTGTTATAAATATTCTATTTTCTTCTAAATTTTAGAGTATGCTAAATTTTCCTTTACTCTGATTTTATTATGCTTTATGATATAGAAGGCCTAAATGTCTGTTTCTTAATTGTGTTAAGAAATACATGCAACAATTCTCCTTTCTATTGCACTGGGATTGTCATATTGTAAATTCTCACATAACCTATGCCCTGTTTCTAAATGCTCTGCTTTGTTTTATGGATCTAGAGTTCTCTTTTATTTGTTTTTGCTCTGCTCTGCTTTGTTTAGTTTTCTTTTTTTTAACATTGGAGGTCTTTCAACGTAGTCTAGGCTTACCTTGAACTCACTTTGTAGCCGGACTGATGATCCTTCTGCCTCAGCCTCCCAAGTCTGGGATTACAAGCATGTGCCAACACACCCTGCAGATCTAGAGTTCTGAAGTCGGCTACATATTTTTAATGTGGGCTGCTTTATAACACATTCTAATAGTTCAAATTAATCTGATGTGAACTTAGAGTTTTCTACATAATAAAATATCCTGTTATATTATTTTAAAGTGCATTAATCTTTAACTTGACATTTTGCCATATTTACATTATTTTTTCTTGTATAGAGAATAATTGTAATGGACTGATATAGGTTACTTTAACTTAACCTTTGGTTAGTTTTCAAGTAGGTATGCAATAAATGTGCATAAAATACTTACATTTTGTCCTTTTTAAATAAAATCTAGGTGGTTGTTGTTTTGAGAGAAGATTTTGCTGTGTAGTGCAGGCTGGCTCTGAATTCACTACATACCATAGTGACTTAACATGGCCCTAACATGTTCATCACAGGGCCACAATTCCTATGTCTTGCTGAGAAGTGGCTCCAAACCACTTGCATAACTGTTGCACCGAGTGGCATGGAGCAATCCTGTCAGGCGGTACAGTCTGCCCAGTGGGACAGATATGCATATTCCACTGGTGGCTTAGGCCGGTGGGACGTACTAAACTTGCAGCAGTGCACTTGCCTCCGTCTCTGAGTGCTGGGTCTACAGGTGTACGCCACAGTGCCTTTCAAAGTCTAGCTTTGAAATAAAGAATTTGATAGTTGTTATTGTTTAAAAGAATGCTATTGTTTTTGCAATATGTTTATGTGATAAGTATTCCTGAATTGTTGCACAGTATTTCTAAATTATATAAGACTGTAGTAATTACCAGTGTTCCTCTCCTATTAATTTTTCTTATTTGTTTTCCTGCTTTATCAGCATGGCAAGACCCTGTAATTGTTTGTTAAATAAAATGTATGATAACAAGTATCTTTGTTTTGACTTTGCCTTCAGGAACCATGCCACTATTTTGCATCTCCATTAAGAATAATATTAGCTTTTTATTCTAAGGGTTTTTGGTTGTTGTTTGGTTTTGGTTTTCAGAAATTAAAGATCTAGAATATGTTTTATTTTACAAAATTTTCCTTTAATCCTTTTAACATACCAAATATTCTAAGTGCCAACAAAATATACGAAAGGTAAATGAACTATATATCATGAGAACATTGTTCTTTGGTTACTTTCATTTCAATTCACAGCTTTTTCGTCTTTTGCTCTGAACTTTGGGAATTTTGAAGTTTCTTTTTTAGGAGACTTGAGTTCTTAGCCCTACTTGTGTAGACTTTGTGTTCTCCTATTGTCTCAACTTTGTCTCTTACCTGTTCGTTCTGCTTTCCTCTGTATACTTTCTTGATTTTTACTTTTCAAGCAAAACAATAATTTTCAGGCTGTTCACAAAGTACCTTCTCTCCTCTAATAGTTTATTTCCTCACCATTGCTCAAAACTCAAAACTTACAGCTGTCGATGTAGTATTAATTAAAAGGGATTTCATAAGGAAATTCCTCTAATTATGACACCAGTGCTTCTATTAAACTCATGTTTTGCTGAGGGCTCTTTTCTTAAGCACAACCCAGCGTCTTTGGGGGGAAAAACATAATTAAGAACTTTAATGGAAAATTTTCAGATGTACACTTATTACATGTTTGAAGCACTCATTTTTTTTTTGCATTTTAAAAAAAATTTTATTTTAAAGACAAAAGAGTGGAGACATATGAACCAGAATAAGCCATAAACAATACTGAAAATACAAAATTGTACAGAATATAGTAGGGAATTAGCACTGGATGTTGTATATTACATAATGTTATCTTCACATTAGTTAACACAAAAACATTAAAGGAAATACCAAATTATAGAGAAGACAATAGGGAATTTGCACTGGATGCTGTATAATATAAAGTTATCTTCACTTCTGTTAATACAAAAATGATTGAGGAAATACAGAATTATAGAGAACATAGAAGGGAATTAGCTCTGGATGCTGTCCTACATAATGTTACCTTCACCTTTGTTACTCAGTTACACAGATGATGGCCTATTTGATCATTCAATTTTTCTCCTCCCTCATCTCTGTTGCCCTACCACTCAATCAGTCATCTTCCCTGTGATAATAACTGTACTCCTAGGTTTATCTATACCGCTGGACTCTCACCTTGGGAAGAGATATAGCTGCCTCAGACTATACTGTAACATACATGGGTGTATACAAACTGCCATGGTTGGAGGTGGAAAAGGACATATGCTCACAGCGGACCGCCTGGCTCACCCCGTCGCCAAGCTATGGGTGGGGGCGGGTCCAGTCCATGAGGTTCCCTCAGTGGGGCCCTCAGCGGAGCAGCCGCGGGGCCCTCAGCGGAGCAGCCGCGGGGCCCACAGCGGAGCAGCTGCGGGGCCCACTGCGGAGCAGCCGAAATCTTGAAAGCTTGAAATCTCCCTGGCCCATTCTCACTGTGTTAGTTCAGGGTATGAACTGAGTCTAAAGATTAGTTCTACAATAGAGTTGGAGGATTTTTCTCGGGTCGGCTGTATGGAGTATGTTGTTGTTTTTCAGACTCCCAGTCTGCTGCTTTTCATCTAATCCGTCACTATGGGTTCATGCAAGGTTCATATGTGCTAGCTGTAAGGAGACCCTCTTGGTGCTCACGTTAATAGTTTGGGGTGAGTCCTGAAGTCCACGGATTGGTCCCATTGTTGCCAGGAACAGGTGGTGCTTGCTCAAGCCGCTGAGTCTCAAGGTACTCCTAGAGAGAGTTCAGGGCGGGAACTGAGTCCCAGCAACCCAGCTCATGCCTCCTGCCTGATGTTGGAGTGAGAAGGGCATGGAGCCACGTGATCCACCTCCATCTGCATCTCCCTCCAGTTGCGGTGCTGGAGCCCCCGTCCGCTCCTCGGCTGGATCCCTGGGAGCCACCGTGGCTCACTGCAGAGGTTCCCCACTGCTCTCCACTGGTAGCCACTCACCCAGCAGAGAGGCATAGGACCACTGCTGCGAGGCAGGCACAGAGCCGGGCGTGGTGGCCTGTGTACTAGTAGCATTGATTCTCTCCAGGCGCTGATTAGGAAGGTTGCCACAGGGTGGGGACTCTGCCCCAGTGGCTGTCTTAACTTCTCATCCTCACACTGGGTTTGACAACTGCTCTCGACCGCCAATGCCTCTTTTCCTCGCTGCGCCCTCCCCTCTCCGGCCCTGGACCAGCTCTCCGCACTCTGCTCTCCCCCAGCCGAGTCAGGAGGCTTCCGTGAGCATGGGTCTCCGAAGCTGAAGCTGCGAATGCCGGAACGAGGGCGTGGGCCAAGGGTGTGCTTGGAGCAGCGACCTCCTCCCCCTCCGTCTCCTCTCCCTCTGACTGCACCATGGCAGATCTCCGATCCCCTCCTCCAGAGGAGGTTTTGCTTAGTCTTTCCGAGGGTTTCAGTTCCCATTTCAGATCCTTCCCAAGTTCAGGATACCCACCTCTTTCCCTTCTGTCCTTCACATGTTGCTATATTCCTATATTCCTTTGTCTGAGTGGCATTCCTCCGGGAGGTTCTTTCTCTGCTGCCTACCCGGTTGCCATGTTGAAGTCCTCCGGACTGCTGCTTTTCATCTAATTTGTTGCTATGGGTTCATACAAGGTGCATATATGCAAGCAGTATGGAGACACTCTTGTTGCTCGTATTAGTAGTTTGGGGTGAGTCCTGAAGCCCGTGAATTCGTCCCATTGCTGTCAGGAACAGGTGGTGATTGCTCAGGCTGAGGCTCAAGGTGCTCACAGAGGGCGTTCAGGGTGGGAGCTGAAGCCCAGTAACTCAGTTCATGCTTCCTACTTGATGTTGGAGTGAGAAGGGTGTGGGGCCATGTAATCCACCTCCATCTGCAGCTCTCTCTTGCTGTTGTGCTCCAGTTCCCTTGTGTTCCTTGGCTGGGTCCCTGGGAGTTGCTGTGGCTCTGGGGTCGCTGCCGATGCACCCCACTGCTCCCCACTGGCAGCCGCCCACACAGTGGAGAGGCAGGAGGCCACAGCCTCGAGGCAGGCATAGAGCTGGGTGTGGTGGGATGTGTACTGGCTGCTCTGGCTCCACCTTACCTCCAGGTGCTGGAGGGTTGCTGCAGGGTGGGGACTCCACTTCGGTGACTGTTGCAACCTCTCATCCTCACATTGGATTTGACAACAGCTCCCAACCGCCATTGCCTCTTTTCCTGGCTGCACCCTCTCCTCTCCAGACCTGGACCAGCTCTCGGAACTCAGCTCTCCCCTGGCTGAGTCGGGAGGCTTCCATGAGTGTGGTTCCCTGAAGCTGAAGCTGTGATTGCCGGAATGAGGGCTTGGGCCAAGAGTGTGTTTGAAGCAGTGGCTTCCTCCTTCTCCGTCTCTTCTCCCTCTGACTGTGCCATGGCGGCCCTCCGATTCTTTCCTCCAGGAGAGGTTTTGCTTGGTCTTTCCGAGGGCTTCATTTCCCATTTCAGATCCTTCCTGGTTTCAGGTACACACTTCTCTCCCTTCTGTCCTCATTTTGCTTTATTCCATTGTCTGGGTGGCAAACCTCCCGGAGGTTCCCTCTCTGAAGCACTCATATTTTGAAATGTTTTTCTGCTTTCTTTTCTCTACATCATGGGCACAGTCTCTGTGCCATTCTGTGGCACTTTTGAGGGCCTAGCATGTGCCATTGGGCGCCACTCTTTGCCATTCTGTAGAGTTTGCAGGGCGGTGGTATGTGAGGTCGTGATGGACACATACTGCATCCATCTATACGGTCCTGTCCAGCCTGGAATTCTGCGTGGCTGTGAGCACCTTGCGACTGAGCAGACAACAAAGTGCTCCTAACCCCTGGCCAGAATTTGAAAGAGGAGTCCTCAGTCTTGTTCCTTGTACTTTTTGCAGTTGTGCAAGCAGCTTTGAGATTATACTCTACAACTTGGCTTTTCTTTCTGTGTAAAATAGGACCAACAAAGATTTTTGGAAAAGATCCTCAAACGCCCGGAAAACCCAGAATTATTTGCTGGACCTAGATTGTGCTATGAACCAACAGATCTGGTCCCTGCCCTTGTTAGGAAACTCGCTTTATGCTTCTGAGCTTCAGTTTCTTCATCTGTAAAATGAACATTATGGGCTGGGTGAATGCTAAAGTTCTTTGAAGGAGAAAATGTCTGTGTGCTCTTCTGGGGGCAGGGTGGGAGTTTGGGAGTGAGGTGGGCAGGGGGTAGCACCCTTTCTCCCAGCGAACCCGGCTGTGTGGCATGGCAGGCATCAGGGTGAAGGCCTGGTCACAGCCCACTCCCCAAGATTTGGGGAGGTGGGGGCAGAAAAGCAATGAGTAGGGGAGGAAGACAAGGGGTGTCATCTCAGTGTTTATTCAGCACAGTGCTCCAGAGATCACAGCACTAACACAAGTTCGGAGGTTGTCTTATACCTGTGGTTTGATACTTTTAAAATTTTTTAAAAGTTTTTTTTGCATTCCCCCAGGAACTGTTTTCAGTAAAACTTCCATATGGGGCTGTGTCTTTGTTGGAGAGCCCTGACTGAGTCGAATAGTCAGGCCGTGCCGTCACTGGGGAATGTGTGCTGACAGGGCCCCTGCACATTCCTCCTCCACAGGCCCGCCGTGGTTTCCGTGAAGGTCCTACTGTAACATCTTTTCTTTCATTCCTGTCTCATAAACTCACATTATGTAAGCCTTCTAAGTGCTAAATGTTTCTCCTTTGCTGGCCATCACTCTCAAAATGACTTTATCAAATATGAATTTTCCCTCAGAAACTGCATGCACAGGGAAACTGGCAAAATGGAGGTGTGTGTGTGTGTGTGTGTAGACAGGGGGTGGAGATCTGGTTAAAGTAACCAATGCACCTTATAGAATGTTCTGGAAATAGAGAACAGTCTGAGGAAGTGAGTAAAAGCCATATCCCTACCAAACCTAAGGTAATCATTGTTTAATATTTTGATGGTCTTTTGTTTCTAAATTTTTATTGTTAAAATAAATGAGTTTCATATTTCATGCTTTTCAATCATTCTGTCATTTTTGTTTAATAAATAACCGTCACAATAGACATTTTCAAGATTTTCTGCATTTTCAAATAGGAGAGGTTCCTAGATGTTGGGATACTGTATTGGAGATATGAACTTATTTTATCATTTTTATGGTTCCTGAGGGTTTTTACCCAATTGCCTAATTAACAAATGACACTCTCTCTAGCAGCATATACCCTTCTCACCAATGACCAAATGCTATTTTTCAAATCTTTACTAATCTAATAGGGGGGAAATAATGTCTCATTTTTGTGTTTTATTTCACTGACTACTAGTCATATTGACCAATTTCCCATTTATTAGCTCTTCTTTTTCTGTGAATGATTCATGTCACATGCCTATTTTCTCTTCCTTAGGACATTTACATGTTTCCATTTTCATTACAACTATGCATCCAGTTTATCGTTTTCCTTTTCTTTTCACGCTGACATTTTGATGTGCTGAGATTCTGCATTCCCACATGTCCAAATCTGTGATCTTTTCCTTCACAGTTTCTTCCAGTACTAGGAAAGTTTTCCTTGTCTTGAGACTCAACTAATATCTACTTGCATTTTCTTGGTTGGCTTGAGTTTTGAGAGTACTTAGAATTTATTTGGGTGTGCAACATGGAATGAAGATAAACATTTTTGTTCCAAGTAGCTAGCCAGTTTTTTCCCTTTTTCTATGCTCATTTGTTAAATAATCCATATATATGATGCCTTCATTATCAAGCTGCGCTGAGCTCTTTCATATACGAGGAGACTTCACAGGCTGGCTGGCCCTGGTCTCCTTATCCTGCTCCAGAGGCACAGCTCCCCCTCCTCCGTTGTTGTAACATACTCTAAAACCTGGTATTTCGTGTTTTCAAATTGCTCTAAGTGCTTATTGCATGTTGATTTTCCAGATGAATGGTACGGTCATTTTTTGTGAAGTTCCAAAAACTCCCTTTAGGGTTTTGATGAAAATTGCATTCAACCTATAAATTAATTGGGAAGAATTTGGCATCTTTACAATGTTCCATCTTCCCATCCAGGAATACACATATGGTACATCCCTTCACATTTTCAAATATATGTTTATATGTCCCAGTGGAACTGAGTAGTTCTCTTTATTTAAAATCAGCACATTTATTACCAAGGTGTTTCCAGATTATTTTGTATTTTGAGGACTTTTAAAAAATGGAATCTGTTCCCGTTTTGTTTAAGTCGGTATTTTTAATATCACTTTTTCCCTGTTGATTGCCAAACAGTAACAGGAGTCTAAGCTTATTTGTCCCTTTCCAGACTTACAGATGCTGAGATTTAGAACTGGAGCCAATCTTAAGTGCATTTTCTTTTTATAAATAATAAAACTAAGGTCATGAAGGTAAAATAATTTGTTAGGAAAGTGACTAGATGTGAACTTTCCCAATTGCCTATATTCTTTTGTGTCGAAGACTGACAAAATGTTCCAAGCCAGATTCATGATCTTCCTCCTTGTTTTCGCAGCTGTAACAGATTACTACAGACTTGGTGGCTCAAAACTACACAAGTTTATCATCTTGTGGTTCTGAGGGTTAGAAATCCAAACTGGTCTGACCGGGCTGAAACCCAGGTGTCCTCAGGGCTGCCTTCTGGAGGTTCTAGGGGAGCATCCATTGCCTCTCATTGTCCAGCTCTGGGGGCCACCTGCATTCCCTGGCACCTGGCTGCTTCCTCCCTCTTCCAAGCCAGAGTTGAGCATTTTCCTGTTTCTCTCTGGCTCTCTTTTGCTTTTAAAGACCCTAAGATTACACTGGGCTCATGCAGGTAGATCATCATTTTTAAGGTCAGCAACCTGAATTCCATCTACACCTCTACTCCCCCTTTTGTACGTAAGGTAACGCCCTCAAAGGTTCTGGGAAATAGCACAGGGATAGCTCTGCAGGGCGCAGTATTCTGCCTTCAACAGTTGTATTGAAGTCACTCGTCCTGTCCGTGAAGCACTCCGACGGCTCCCCCATCGGCCCCTCCCCCGACGTGGACCCTCAGTCCTGAAGGGCTTTAGTCTGCTCACCATCCAGACCCGCTGCCTCCGTGCTTATCCTCACTCCATGCCTTTCTCCAGTTCCTTGAATGTACTTTGCTCTCCCTGCCAGGAGGCCCCTGTGCATGTTGTTCCTTCTGCCCTCAAAGCTTGTCCTCACCGGCGCCTCCTTAATTAGCTCCCTGGGGCTGGGGATATAGCTTAGTGGAATAAGCGCCTGCCTAGCAAGCACAGGGTCCTGAGTTCGATCCCCAGTACCACAAAAAAAAAAAAAAAACAAATTAGCTCCCTGCTGTCCTTCAGGTGTGAGCTCCGTCTCACTTCCTCAGGGATGGCCTCCCTGATCGGCCAGGTCGGGCCGCTTTAGCCTGCCCTCTCGCAGCACCTTCTATTGCTTCTTCAGTGCACGTAACGCACTGGTAGTTGCACTTTGTTTGTAGAATATTTAATTCTTTCCTGCTGAGCTAAAAGCTCAAGGAGACTCTGTGTCCTTTCTGCACAGCCCTACATATGTAGAATCTAATGCACCTGGACTATAGCAAACTCTCAGTGCATGTCTGGTGACTGCGAAAGTAAACCCAGAAATCTATTTTGGAGAAAAAGCATTTTATTAATTTATATGTTTGTTCACACATTTATAGAAATGAATAAGATTGGGACAGTCAAATTGCAATGATAAGTAAATTATTCTAAAGTGTCAATAAAATTCTATATAACCATTAAGATGCAAATTATAAAGGCAATAATGGGGGTAAATGTTTATATTACATTTAAAATACCAGGATCGAAATCTTCTTGCACTGATTTTAGAAGGAAAAGTATCAAAATGATCCTGGCAGTTGGTTTAAGATCACAGGACAGCAAGTTATATTTCCTTCCTTTCATCTGTAACCTCTTCTGTTTACATGTTTATATGTTCAGCACTACTATGTGGTACACACTAGGACAAGCCCTGGAAATAGCACCGTGAACAAGGTTCTGTGGCCTCTGCCTGTTGCAGAGTTTAATAGGCACATGACAGGGAACACTAACAATAATCATTCAGATGGCTTTCCCTTCATGGACTGTCGCTGTGTTAGAGAGAGATAAACAAGTTCCTTCATCATAGTGTGCCATGGCCAGTGAAAATATTTTGTCCAGGTTCAACTTTATTATGGCATTAAAACTTTACACTGTGGAGGAAACTGTAAGGGTAATGCTCATTTCCTTTATCTGTTAGGTTTTGAAAGAGATTTCCCAAATTGTCCTTCCAGTCTTTGATCTCTGCTTACCAAGAAGTAGACTGTTCAGAATGAAAATGTCTGGGGACAGGGTGAAGGGATCGCACTCACGCAGGGCGCCACTGATGGAGGTGGAGACCGGAATACTCCCTCCCGGTTCTAATTCTCTCCCAAATGTCTGGAGGTTCCTCACCTCCTCTTCTAGGATACTGAAAATGTAGAGTTTTTCCTCCACATAAATTCTGTTCTTTTTGTCTTCTTATACTTATGCACTGGCCGACTGCGCCTCTGTGCTTGAGCATAATGTAAATACTTAATTTGTTTAATAAATATCCTGAAATAGCCTCTTTGAGTTGTTACTAGAAGGGCACGAACCTTTTAAGTCACTTAGCTAGCACAGATCAACACTTAATGTCTTTAATGATGAGCGTGATCTTTTTTAGTGGCTGAAACGCTCTGTAATCAATGATGTGGCCCTGCCTGGAGGCAGGAGAAACTAGATAATGGGCAGAAAATGTCATGCTAGATGGGGCCAGTAATTTGAATCCCTGAAATCAGTATTAGTGGGCAATTTATAGGAGAGCAGTTTCTTCCCAAGGCTAGGAAGACGCCTCAACATCTCTAATGTCCTGTAGTGACTTATGTATTATTGAAACCCCTGATGAGACAATGTCTGTTCTTGGCCTGAAACCTCTATGGACTCCTCTCCTCCCCACCTGCTAAGAAACCTGCCACAGCAGCCTCATCCCACTTTCACCACCTTGGGAGAAGGCTTAATGCTGGGTAACAGGGAGGAGAGCTGTCTGGAGAGGGGTCTGGAGTGTTATGTGCAATCTGCAGTTGCCCTCGGTGCATTCCCTTTTCTCCCTCCCAACTCCCTATCAGCTCTGAGGAGTATCTCAGGGATAGAAAACAAGTCCTGTCTTCTAGCTGTTAAATAAAGAAGCACAGTGCGCAGATGCTCCCTCTGCTCTTTCACTTGGGAGTTCCTCGGCTTTACCCTGGGGTGTAATTGATTGGCCACATCCACATTCTCAGTACATCTCATAATTTTCTAAATGCTTATGAATGCCCTCTGACCCTTCATCTCTTCAGACTGAAATTTTCCTGTTAAAAGCCTGATGGTCATTCCATTTGGTGTGACTTTTTGATTATAGGTGGGCTTTATTAATAGAGTGCTTCTGATAATTTGAGGGAATTGTTTCATTATGAAATATTATTCATTTTTATGTTGTTTATTATTGTCCACAAGCCCAGAAGTTTTAAGTGCTAAGAGCATGTTGTAAATGAAATATAAATGATTTATTATAACTATGCTAAACTAAATAAAGCCAAATTTTCTATTGGCTCAGTGATGCATGTCATTGAGAAATGGGCTGAGATGTAAAATTTGTTTGCCTAAGTGGATTATTTAAAACTAAGGACAACGATTAAAAATCTAAATTTTTAGAAATTCCTGCACACTCATTGAATAAAAAAATACTGACTTCACAGAATTTTAAAATAATTTTTCTATTAGTAAGATGCATCAAGTAATTCACTTCGGTTTTTGGTGAGTTTTTGCTAGCACCATTTGAGAGTATCTTTTAATATTTTGCCGTGTCATGATCCCTAAAATGACTATAAGTTCTTGTATGTTTCTTCGAATTGTTATACTTTCACAAAGATAGAGCCATGAATATTTTGGTTTTTGTATCATTATATTAGTAACATTCCCTTTCCAGAACTCCCAGCTGCAGTGTAAGGAGGCTGGAAACTATAGTCTAGTTACAGAAAAGAGAAAGAAATCAAGCTTTGTTGAACACTAGGAGGCCTGCCATGGGGTAATGCTTCCCATCCCGAAATGGATAGCATCTCTCTCCCCTTCTGTTCCTACCAACTGACTTCATCCCTGTGGGTGTGAACTACCTCATTTGATCCTTGTTGAATATATATGCTCCTATATACACATTTCTGGCCACCGTTCTTGTTCATTGATTCCTAAGTCATAAGCACACCGTTACAATTACCAAGACTTACGTTTTTGTTCTTTGTAAAAAAAAATTCTAAATCTCATGGCATATTTATTTTTCTAGATAAAATTTATCCAATTTCCTTTAAAAAGAATACAGAAAAAACTTACAATTCTTCTATCATATATTATTAAAAATTTATTCTACTTTAAGACATTATTGTATCACAGAAAGTAAGCATTATTTGACAACTGCTATTTTCTGACTCCAAGGCAATATGCTTTTTAAAAAGCAAGCTTCCTACCAAACAGTGGCTAACAATGTTATTAGCAGGGCATTTACAAAGAGCCTGGTGTTTATAGTTCACATTTCAACTTTCACTCTATTTGTTGCATTAGCAAAATGAAGCTCATTAAGCCTTATTCTTTCAGCCTGTCTCTCCAAGCGTCTGAACCCACTAATACTCAGCTTTCTTGTCTGGAAGTATGTAATCTTTCCTACATTACACTTGAAAGTTCAGCTCATTCCTAAACCTTCAGTCAAGGATATGAACTTGTTGCTTTCAGAGAGGCCGCATCTGTGCACTGAGCCATTACGCCATCTGTTAAAGTGGTCAGAGTTCATTTTATTGCCTCCTTTGTGGACGGACTTGTACTGTAAAAGCATGTGTTATTGAAAACATAATTTTCCTCATCATTATGCTTTCTTTCTAGCCAGATCATAACCTGCTAGAAATCTATCGAGCATAGAGTGAAAAGCTCTTCAGAATAGCTGTTCTTAAGAGATTAAATGATTGCCATCTCTGTCCCATTTCTTTTTATCTCATAATCAAGTTCAAGATGATACTGGGTATTTCGGCTGAAGTGATTATTTCAAATAGAAATGACTTTATCTCTGTTCATATTTCATACTGTTAAAGGTAGGATGTTTTTTCTTTCCATTTGCATTTATATATATTTATTGTTCTTTATAACTGACCACAGAGTCAAACACTCAAGCTACTTGTTTTTTAAAGAAAGCTGAAAATGGCTAACAGGAGTTGGGTTGCATTTTTAAATTTTCTGTATACAAAGACACTAATTATATCACTAAGATCTAGCGTAGAATCATCAAAATTTAGAGCTAAATCAAATCATAGCAGTCGTCTAGCCCAGCCATTAAACTTGACAAATGAGGAGCTAGAAATTCACAACAGCTAAGAGACTTGCCCAAGGTCAGAGCTTTGCCCAAGGTTACAAAGCCCAGCTGCAGCCTGGCTGAGACAGAAGGTCCCACTTGGGCAGTTTCTGCCACACTCAAGAGTAGGCCTGTAATAGTTACACAGATGCAACATGGGGAGAGAATAGACAATCTAGTGACCCAAAAGTTCAAGAAACAGATTTTTTATGGCTAGTTCAAAGATGCTCACATTGACTTTTACTCCCCGTCCTTAAAGCTGTCGGATCTGTGCTATTTTCTGACATTGTAATTTCTCTTCTAGAGAATCAAACTGAGAAACAAGATCACATCCCCGTTATTGGCAGCTCTGGTGAAATACTTAATAGAGGAGAAATATCAGAGTATGTGCTGGAAATGAGACTTTGGGCTATATGTTCACTGCATTTATCTTCATGTCCACAAGTCAATAATTAGTCATACTGAAATTACATCCTTTCCACTTTTTAAAATATGTCTAGCTTTGTCATGAATCTTAATTCCTAAAACTTGGCAGATAGGAAAATGTGAGTCTTTACTTGTGGTTAATCGCTTTTTCCAGCTGTGACTGCATTTCTTATCCCTTTTGCCTTTTTTCTTGAACTCCCTTTTTTCTCACATCAAAATGTGAGAATCTATCCCATCACTCTTTAGGGGGAAAAAACCATACGGGTCTATTTAGCACATCAGGAATCACAGTTCAAACACCAAAAAGGGAAAGTTTTGAAGCAAGTTACTTTAGAATACAGAACTGAGGAGAACAAAACAAATCTTGGGGCGGCATCGAAGAAACCTGAATTATTTTAGAATTTCTTTTCAAAATGGAATAACTTCCAAAAATTAAAGTAGGTCTCTCCTTTTCTATGTCTTCACTTTCCTTGATTTTAGTTACCCCCATCAACCTCAGTCCAAATATATTAAATGGAAATTCCAGAAATAAACAATGCATCAGAGTTAAATCACATGCCATTCTAAGAGCATGCCATCTTGCTCTGTTCTGCAGGGTACAGGGTTCGGTTCTTGGTCCAGTATATTCACACTGTATGTACCAGTTGCCCAGTAGTCGTTTACCGGTAGTAGCCTTCTTAGTCAGATCTACTTTCATGGTATTGCACAGCTTGTGTTCAAGTAATTTTTATTTACTTAATAATAGCCCCAAAATAGGAGCATAATGATGCATGCAATTTTATTACAGTATATCATTTTAGTAGTCCAATTTCATTATTAATTGTATTATTAATCTCTTGTAGTACCTCACTTATAAATGAAACTTTATCGTAGGTATCCATGTATAGGAAAAGACAGTGTATCTAGGGTTCGGTACTATCCATGGCTTCTGGCATCCGCTGGACGTCTGGGCACGTATCCCCTAAGAACAAGGGGGTCTACTGCATGTCTCTTGAATGTCTGCTGTCTCGCAGGTCCCAGATACTGCAAGGTTTAGAAAAGATTTCAGCAGGATACCTGGCATGGTAGGATGCTAGGATGCTTTTACTTACAAGGAGCAGAAAATCCATTTCAAACTGCCTTAAATAACACAGGGAATTTATTGGGTCAGTGACTATAAGTCTTGACGTAGGACAGGCCTCAGGCATGCTTCAGTTAGACTACAGCACACTCAGTTATTCTGATTCTTTCCTTCTATGTATATAGCTGCATTTGAAGCTGATATTTAATGCTTCAAAGCCTATGTACATGCCTATATCTGATATATCTGAGTAACCACTTTGAAGAGAACAATATGTAATATAACAACTGTTGTTAATTTCCTATCACCTTGTTTTGAAATGCTATATCATTTTTATTGTTTTTATGTTGTTTTGTTTATGTCTTTGTTTTTGTTCTTTTCTCTTTCAAATAAAAAAGGAAAAAGTATATATGCATATACAAGGATAGCTGAGATAATTGTATTGCTGGGATAATTCTATTGGCTTATTGGAAGGAACAGTTAATGCTTAATTTTTTTTCCTGACCAATTTTACATGCTTATATCTGGTAATCTGAACAACTAATCTGAAGACCATGATATGCAATATAACAAACATTGTTGAATTCCTACCATCTTGTTTAGTGAAGCTATGTATCATTTCTAACACTTTTATTACTTTCTATTGTCTTTAATTATTTGATCAATCTTGCATTCTTACATCTGGTAACCTGAGCAACTTCATTGAAGAAAACAATATGTAGTATGATAACCATTATTAATTCCTATCATGTTTTGAACTCCTGTATTGTTTTGATTGTTTTTGTGTTGTTTTGTTTTTGTCTTCATTGTTGTTATTTTGTTATTGTTTTTTTTTCCTCTTTAAAAAAAAAAGACCTGTGTACAAATTATTGGGTCAGTGCCCCAGTAGATGATAGAACCGTTGTGGCAATTACACCTTCAGGGGCTGGAAGAAGCTGTTGTGAGACCAGACCTCACCTTTGCATCCCAGATGTCCATATTGAGAGCACTTTTTTCTTGACTTGCCAATCAAATCCCCAGGCTTTGTTATGTTTGGAATAACTCTTTACCAATTGGCCGTGGCCTGTTAGGAATATAGTGCCATGTACTAATTGGCATAAGCCAGTCAATTCTGGAACCAGTCACTGTGGTAAAGAGGGTGAGATTGCAGTGATTGAGTTAGTCAGTCAGATCCCCTTTCTGGAGCTTGGGGTAGAGATCTGTTCCATCCAAGTCATACAGCTGCTATAAAGCACAGAGTGTGTCAGATGGGGGTTGGGGCTGTAACCAACAGTGTCTACTGTATCCTTAGTCTGGAGGCTGAGCCTAGTGCTAACAAGACCAGAATTTTGCCTAGCTAATGTCATTCTTTATTCTTGGCTTGATCTGGATACCCCTCTGTCATTGACAGTTCATGCTAAACGGGTAAGTCTCCCACCGATCAGCTCTTAGCTGTCTTTCTACATCGCAAAGGATCCTATAAGGATCTCAAATTCAGGAATACATTGCCCTCTCCCTGAAGGAATATTTAGAGTCTAATAACGCTGTACAGTTGACAGACTAAATATTATTAAATGAGACACATACGTTAGGTGGTAAAAGAAGACTGCTACTATGTTTTTCTGGTTAACTCTGGCATTCCAGTTGCTTGGAAGTTCAAACTTCAGCACTCTTCTTAAAGACAATATTTAATCTGCTCTAAAAAGCATTTTGCAAGTAGCTGAACACTTATCTGTTTAAAGTAGTGAGATTCCTTTTACCTGAATGCGCATCTGATGTGACATGCTGTTGATGGTAGTACTTTAAATGCTCTGTGCAAAATTCATCTTTCAAAATAAACTTTCCACTGTGTCATAACCTGGGTTCTTTCTAGAAACAGAGTCTATGATGAGGGCTTATGCATAGGCTATTGTGAAAGGGAGAATGAAGGAAGATCAACACCGAGTGTCTTTACCAAGTTCATTACTGCCATGCGCAACCAGAGCTCCTTACCACCAGTGAACCAAAAAGAATAGGCTCAGAGTTGTCTGCCTAAAGGACAAGAGAGAACAGTTGTCCACTGAATCCTACTGCCTCATTGGTCGAGGGTTGCCCTCTGAGGCTTGCCCTGTTTCTCCATACTTTCAGGTTGTGTATGTATGTATCTGTGTGTGTGCATGCTTGTATTGCACACACATGCCTGACCCAGGTGTCAGAGTGGTCCCAGACAAACAGCAAAAGATGTGCCATGCAGGGTGTAGCTGAGGCAAGGAGCTCCCGGCAATAGCTGGAGAGAAAGATGGGTACAGAGAGCGAGATGGGCACGAAGGGCGTCTACTGCACAACAAAGGGAATGCATCTACCAACATCATGGTGGAGCCCAGAAAAGACCAGAAATCATCTGCATATCACTTTAATCTTTCCTGTGTGTCTGAGTTGCTTTCTTAACGTGTGTCTTTAAAAAGGTAAAATTAATAAACACATTACCAACTGAATTGCTGTAGAGCCCTGTAGGACTCTCATCAACAAAGAGGCGAGCTCACCAGCGGGGAGAAGCAGCGGGTTCCTCAGAAGAGAAGGCTGCTTGTAGGGGAGGCTGTCATTATTGCATCTTCAATTGGCGGGTCTTCTCATCCCCAGCAGGGGCTCCTCGCTTGCAGGGTAATTTTTACTCTCCCTGTTCAGTCAATATGACAGCTTTGTCCCTAATATAATGGCAGTGTTGACTTTAGTTTAAATTATTCCATATACAACTGAAGAGAGAGTTTCTCTCTCCCTTTTCCCCAATCCAAAAATCCCATTAAAAGAAAAACTTTTTTTCTCATTTAAATCTTTGCCTTCACATTAAATTTCTCATTCATGTTTCAGATGAATCAAATACAGTGTCAACTTTCAAAACCCTGTGTGACTATCCCAATGACTCACAATAATTACCTTCTGTCCGTGTGTTTTCTGGGAACACAGATATGTCTGGCGCTGACCCTCTGATCATCTCAGGAGCTTGCCTCTCCAGTGGGGTCTTCTCCTGCTGTATTTGAAATCTTAGTGGGGACCAGACAGGGTATTAGGGTAGTTATCTGCATGATCCATCTGAGAACGTGCTGCCTCAGCTGACCCCAACGTCACTTTTTTTAAAAGCCTTAAAGCAATTATTTCAATATGTGTAGATTTAGCTGGAATATCCCCAAGGAGTCCTTCAAACGATGCTTCCTCTAGTGTAGTAGTTCTCAACCAGGGACACTTTCATCCCTCGGGGGAACAAGAGGCAGTATCTGGAGACATTCTTGCTGGTGACAACTGAGTGGGGGTGGGAGAGGGTTCTACTGACATATAGTGGGTAGAGGCCAGGGATGCTGCTAAATGTCCTGCAATGCATGGCACAGCCCTCTCTCTGCTTGAGCCCCTCACTGTACAGAGCATTACTGGGTCCAAAACATCAGAGGTGCTGAGGTTGAGAAACCCTGTTCTCTAGCTGTTGAGGATTAATACAATGTGAAGTAAGGCTACTTGCTTGGGGAATTCAGTCTGAAAAGAAATAAATATTTAATATTAAATAATACTTTAAGACAGAATTAACTATAATCCCACCAACTTCTGCCCACATGAATGTCAGTGTTTGTAAGGGTGAGATTATGATGTAGATACCAGCTTGTATTCTTGTTTCCACTTAGAAATGTCACTTTCATAGTCTTTGTATCACTTAATAGAGAATATCCCATTGTTTCCATGCACAAAAACCTATAAGCCATTCCCTCTTTATTTCTTTCCTTCATTTATTAAAAAGTAATTTGGGAAAAAACCATACTTCAGTCTTAAGTCTGCCTTTGAAGATCTGGCCAAGAGTTACTCTCAAATGATTTTACAACAAAAACTGGTTTTCAAAAAACAAATACTTTCTGAACATTTTAGAAATTGTTCCAATGTAAATATTTGCCTACAGGAAACAGTTACTACTTTGGAGAAGCACTCACTATCTACATATTCTTTAAATGTGTAGGACAGTACTATGGTCCAGCTCCGTGAGAGCCTCACAGGGTGAAACCCCCACTCCAGCATGGTCAGAACTTGTAGCCTCTTGTGGAGGAAGCAGCTGGTCTGGGCTGAGAAAGCCCACACATCATAGCCAAGATGAAAGAGCAATTGCGCTCAAACACAACCAGGGTGCAGAGGATGGAGGATGGGAAGGAAGTCAGAGAAAGGGGATGCAAAAAAGTGAAGCTGTATCACATACGTGTCCCAATGCCCCATGATGTGTGATCATTATGTACCACAGGCGTGCACTAATAGAAACTTTTTCAAAAGGATATAGAAGGAGGAGAAACCCCAAAGCTCATAATGATGAAGTAACTGCAACCACTTTTTATTTTGATGAATGAGAAAATATTTGTATGTTAACATAAGTATATAAAACCTGTTGGAATTCAGCTGAATGGTCTAGCTAGTCCTGCTTGAAATTCTCAGTGTATCCCATATCAACTGAGGTCTTCTTGGTCTTCAAAGTCCAAACAGTACCATCTGGAACCCTCAATCCACACCCTGAGGGATTATATGCAGTTACCCAGATTCTTGGGAATTTCAGGTAGGTTTGTGGTTTGAGCTCTCATTTCTGTGAGTTAATTCAGTGGATTGATCATTTTATCATTCTTGTTTGCTGTTTTTGCTCCCTACTGTATTTGCGCAGAGAACTCATCGCCTAACTCAATAATAAGGCCCTGACTCAACCCAGACATCCCAGCTTCACCATCTCCTCAGGGCATTTGTCCATCACATTCTTTGGGTGAAGATAGGGGAAAAGCCATAACAGGTAATGCAGACAGCTTTGCAGCACCTAGCAAGTATAGCTGTTAACCGGAGGGGGCTTTGGGCCGCTGCACCACTGCATGCCTATTCCCGTTTAGCATCCCTCTCTTTCTGTAGCTCTCTTACCTCGCTTCTCGAGAAATTCACCTCCTCTGAAGATCCCCAATTTTTCATACTAAGTTACACAAAGCAGGTCCGCTCTCTGCACTCCCTAGGTTCAAAATCAATTCCGGGTCTCCCTTTTGTATCTCAGATACATACAAACAAACCAAGCTAGGCACAGTGATGCTACTTGGAAGTCTGAGGCAGGAGGATCACAAGTTCAAGGCCAGTTAAGTAACTTAGCAAGATCTTGTCTCAAAAAATAAAAATAAAAATAAAAGGCTGAGAATATAGCTCAATAGCAGAGAGCCCCTAGATTCAATCCCTAGCCCCGCCCACACACACATCTTCCATTGAACTAGACCTACTTTTTGAAAGCAGTTATTGTGAATAGCAATTTATTTCCTCTCATACATCTGAATTGGCTTTCATTCCTTTGAGAAAACACTTATGTAGCCTGAGCCTGGATACATGTCTAGATCTATTTCTTTGTGTCTAGTCAAGGAGCAGCTACTTAACTGGATGGAGTATTTGCTCCTCAACTATAGAACAAGCTAGACTCATGCAAATGCAGTGTTCAGCTTTGGTTCAATTTCCTACCTTTTACCTCTAAACTCTTTAGCCTGGTATTCAAGGGTTCCCTTCCTTCCATTGTCTGTAGCTTCTTTTTCCCCAGTCTGTCTCTCTTGTACCTGCCATACATGGTTGGGGGTGGAGATCAGCATTGACTTCCTCATGGGCCCCAGAGTGGTGGTCCTGAGTGGCTCCTTCCCTGTGTTTTATTTCTCTGGCTTTTGTTTGGACACCGTGGACGGTGATGCTGCAGTCTCTTTCTCCCCTGCACTTGGGGGAGGTACATTTTCCATACAAGTGTCAACTGTTTCCCCAGGTTCACATCCCCAGATTCATTCATTCAACACAATTCCATTGTCTGCTATGGGCTAAGAGGCCTACTTATAATTGGGATGAAGGGTGGCAGGATATTTCAGGGCCCAATATACTTTGGTGACACCAAAACAACACGTTCTGGTTTCAGAACTAAGGATGAATGCTGCAAACAGAAAGAATGACACTTCTCCCTCTTTTCTAATGGTGCTCTCTCTCCTCCACACATCACCGGTACTACCCACCAGCCACATCTGTTCTTCCCTCACACAGCAATTTGAGTGTGGGTGCTGTGAAGTCTTCCTGCTTCAGAATAATTCTGTCTATAATGAAACACCATATATTTTAGTCTTTAAAGTTATAACCCAGAAGCGTGAATTTCCTCTTCCCTCCAGTTAAGATGACCAGATCTGCTTATATATGTGAAGAAAAATCAGAAGGGGTGAAATATTTTACCATATTCCATTCTGCATATAAGTAGAGCACCCCTCCATTCTTTATGTGAATAAAATGCCACTCCACAGCCGTTGGTCATTGTGTGCCATCTTATGTTGGGAAGCTTTGGCAAAGACAGCAAGAAAAATTAGAAGTCAGTGCAATGACAAGCAAGGTTTAGTTAGAAAAACATGCCAAGGGAATCCCTTCTCCACAAACATCTATTTTTTTCAGTAAGTGAATAAAAATGTACACAAAGATATCATCAGAAACAAGTGTGTTCTAACCATTACTTTGCTAAGTTATTCACTTTGCTCACCCTCAGAGATTTATGGTTCAACCGTACAAGTTCAGAGTAGAAAGAAGAAAGGCCATTTATCTAATCCGATTCCTTGGGAAGAAATACTTAGGCGATATTAAGAATCTTCAATTATCTAATTTTATAAAAGGGATGATTTATATTCTGTAGTCAGTAACGCGTGATACTGATTATTTCTAATCCCTTAGAAGAGATCTGACATTATGCTTTTGGTGCTGTATAGCATGAAATCATCATGTATTTTTCACCAAAAGAAGTAACAAGAATAATAGCCTCTGCAGTGTGCAATCATTTCATACTAACACACTGCAACATGGTTTTGCCCCGGGGCAGAGAAGTAGGGATTTTTCTCTACTTCAAAAGAATGAAAAATTATCATCACTCTATCCAAAGCCATTATAGACTTCAGAGACTTTGGCATGAAATATTCAGAAAGTTTATTTTAGAATTCAGTATTTTAAAAGCCTGCTTTAAAACTATTACAGTGATTAGTGGCTCTCTTGCTTCGGCCAGTTTTGCTTTAAAAAGCCCTATGTCCCGGTTGATGCCATTTGTTGAATTTTCGTCCACAGAAGCCATGTGGAATCTGTTTTAGAAAGCCCTCCCAAGAGGAATTAGGGCCACAACTCATCAGTTACCATTTCACACACTCTAATGAATATTCCTTTTACTTGTTATGGTTCTGACATGCGGCTTATGCTGGGGTTTAGTCCTGACACGTTACCTTCACCATAGGGGCCAGGTGCTGTTGTCTGCTGCCTGTTCAGAAAGTGATGTTCCTGTCACAGTGGTTTAAAGACACAGGAACAACCACACTGAGGCCACCCCGCCAACAACAGCGGCCCATCACTCTTCACAGGAGTCAGGAAAGCTTAGTGGGTGTTCACGAGGCTTTAACCGAGTTCCCAAGACCGTGAATGAAGCCAGAGGAAACTGCAGTTAGTCATGTGGGAACAGCAGCATAACCCCTCTCTCTGCCCTATGTGTGTAGCGAGGTGGTGCGGGACAGCAACGCGGCCCTGGGTGGAGTGTTTAACTCTCCCAGTTTGAGTTCAGCTCTGCTGCTTACACGCAGCCTGATGGTGCGAAAACTGTGAGGCTCCTGAAGGCTGGTGTCTCTTTCTGTAAAATGCACCGTGTTCTTATTATTTATTCCCACAGTGGTTTTGTTATCTCCAGTTTCTCCCACATCTCCATTATGCAGCGTCTGTGTAGTTTTACAGGTTACAAGAAGGACAGCTAGCAAAAGTCATCCCTCCTTTTCCTCCATGATCTGTGCATTTGGCTTTATGTGAGCTGAACATATTATTTCTGCGGGTTTTAATAAATACTCTTTCTTTCCTTCCCACCTGCGTATTATCAATGCAGGAGTAAAAACAGGGCCGTCAATTTAGTCTTCAAGTCGACAATATGTGCAAAGCCGGAAAGACACTGATGTTTGCTGGATATGTAGGTGCTGATGAGAATAATATGTAAATAACTTTTCATTTCATTTTTCAGGGAAGTAGATCGTGACTCCGATGGTCATGTCAGCTTTAGAGACTTCGAATATGCTATGAAGCACGGACAAAATGCAGTCTAACTATTGTGATCTACTTTTTGGCAACTCTGGGGAGACCTATAGATTGTAAATATGTTTGAAGATCAAAGCCCAGAGGGAGGCTGCCCCTGTGGCTCTGCCTCCTCTCTACTCTTGTTACCCCGTCGCCCACCAACTCTGCAGTGGAATGTTCTACGCCCATCTAGTGCTCACCACCCGACCTGGGGCCCCGGCTCCTATCAGCTCCTGAAGGCTGGTGGGGCAGCTGTTCCCTGCCAGCGGGGGCTGTTCCCTTCATTCATCCCACATGGGTTGAACAGATAGTAGTGTCCGTGTGTACTGCGTGCCTGTTGCAGTAGGTTCTAAGCAATGAGCAAGGCATTGGGAAAACAAGGACGTAAGATTTATCTGAGATAAAGTACCCAGAGTCCAAGTCTTCATTGTGCAGTGACCCCAGGGCACTGGTGGTGCAAGACAGAGAAATCAGATTGAGGTAACACAAGACAGCCCTCTTGCACCTTATACAGAAGAAGAAAGAGACAGTGTGGGTCCTGGGAACAAAAGATGTTTACAGAACCCTGTTGAGTGGGCTGAACCTGAGCCTCCTGTGCAGACAAGCAAACCCAGACCTGCCTGTCCGCCCTCTACTGCACACTTCTGGCTCTGGGTGGTTCTGTGCTGCACCCTGAGCTAAAGCTATTGCTGGGTCCAGATCCTGGTCTCCATGCTCTGCCTGTCTTCCTGGCTCCACTGACTGCTGTACTAGAGCAAAATCGGTGACACTGGACATTCAGATTTACTTAACATAATTCCAAAATACTGGTATGAATACTAATTTTTAATGTAGGTGTTCACAATTCACAACATTAACAACAGGAGTAAAGCAATATATAATTCGCATCTTTAAAGTGTTGAATGTTGAAAGGCCATATAAAAACGTAAATTTGCAGAACAAAAACATTTGGCAAGCTTCATTCTCATACAAACTATTAGCAGATAACCTTACTAAAAATAAAGTTGTAAACTGAGGGGCCTAAGGAGACATGATAAGTAAATGTAAGCTGGTGTCCTAGGTGGTTCCTGGAGTAGAAAAAGGACTTTGGGTTCCCAAAAGTCAAATGTGGACTTTAACTACTGATAATATATCTGTATTGGTTCATTAATTGTAACAAATGTACTGAACTTGTAGAAGTTGATAATAAGGAAAGCCGAATGAAGGGTATATGGAAGCTCTCTGTACTATTTTTGTAATTTTTCTGGAAATCTAAAATTATTAAAAGATTAGATTTGTTAAAAATAAATTCAGATTTAATAAACTTTAAAATGAAGAAAGGTTGAAAATGATTAAGTGCAGAGGAAATAATATTTCAAAGACAAAATGTACCAATGGTGTCACTGAATGGCATGTATGTTTTTGTACAAATTGTTCCAGCTGATGAAAAGCCCTTTCTGACTTTGGGTAGAATTTTGTTCGGCAAGTATTTTCATCATAGATTGAATAGTTGAGTCATTGGTCCTAATCTCAAAAGATAAATGATTCAGATCTTAGATTTGCAAAATATCAAAATTTTAAATACACTAGCAAAGTGCTTTTATTTCAGTAATTGCCAGAACTCCAAAGCTTCTTGTTGTAGTCACCATTTGGACCTCATTTCTTCCAAGAAACATGACTAGGGAAAGGGAGAGTGACCTCCCGCAGTGGATGTGAGAAGCAAGAGGCGAGGTTGGGAACAGCTCTTGGGCAACTCTTTTGACTATGGATAATCAAGGCTCTTTTTGGTTTCAGGAACAGGCCAAGCTAACTTATACGGCAAAAGAACTTACTAGAAGACACTGGGCTAGCTTATGGCAACTAACAGGAAGGGCAGGAGTGCTCCTGAGTTTTCAGGATAACCAGACACAACATTATTCTCACCTCCAGACTCTGCCTTCCTCCCATAGTCAACGACACCTTCATACCATTTAAAAGGAATTGGTCCATGAACCATGCAGTTCTGAGCCCAAGGTCTCCAGAGAGAGGCTCTAGTTGGGCCTTGGATCAGTCAACTCTGGTTCACCGAGGAGCAAGGAGCTTACTTGGCCACTGCCATCGCCCATGTGTACTGAGGGCCAGTTGTAGACGGGACGTTGACAAGACTAGTGCAGCTATTGTCTAGAAAAACCACTATGCCTGGGACCTAGGAAGGAGCACACCCTTATGATTTACAGCTTAGAAGGATTCAGTCTGTCGGAGCAAAGACACAGAGAGGAGTAGCGAGAAGCTTCTTATGTCACCTTCCCCTCCTTTCGCTTGTCCTAGGCCCAGTCCCCCTCCTCATCATATAAGCTTTCCCCGGCTTCTTGTTCCAGGTTGCCGGCTCTATTCTAGTCCCCAGAGCACATGCTACTGTCTGGGCGGTGTGACCTTGAATGGCCCAAGGATGGGCATCGATTGAAGCTGCTCAGCCCCGCCTGTGCCCTTGGAGAGCACGCAGAGTGGGAGTGAGCGAGATGGAGCAGTGCACTTCCGATGGGTGGGTAAGGGGGCCGGAGCTGGGGGCAGAGGGAGACACGGCCTAGCAAGCCGGCAGAGGCAGCTGGTTTGCAGTGAAAGCAGAGGAAGAAAATGGACACCAAGAAAAGAGTGCTCCGTTTCTGGTTAAAGCTTGTGTGCAAAGCCCAGACATGGCCCTTTGGGTCCTGTGAGGTAACTCTGTATCCTTCCAATAAATCTTTCTGCTCAAGCCAGCTGGAGTCACTTTCTGTTATTTGAAACCGAGAGAAGCCTCACCATTGGGATCATGCAGCCACAGAGCCAAGGACAGAGTCCTAGGTAACATTAACGTTTACGGGGGCAGCAGAGACAAGTCTTACGAAGACTAAGAAGCAGCAGCTGAAAGTGGCAGAAGAAGCTGCAACCACGTCCCTGTCCTATTCTGTACCTTGCTTGACCTTGTACTATAACTCAGCTCCAGTCTCCTGAGTTGCAGTCACTCTCAGACAAGCCACCAAGGTGCCACCAGTGGCCACATCTGCCAGCCCCTCTCGGATCTCGTCACACTGTCTCCTCCTGGGTCTGAACTGACATCTGTGCCTTTGGATGCCCCTGGTAGCTTCTGTGACATGGGTCTCATATTTCTGTGTCCATTTTTTTCCCTACCATTTCTTCTAGTTTACCGTCATCCTCAAAGTGGTAGTGTTTTCCGAGGTCCTGTAATTGGCCCATCTTCTTAATCAACACATTCTTCAGGGTTGATTTCAGCCACCGCCAAGATTTCAGTTACCGCCTTTGTATCTAACTCCACAAACAAGTCTTTATCTTTGCCCTTGACCTCCAGGCCTGTGTTTTCATTTGCCGGTTGGACCTCTCCACCTCAGTGCAAATGAATTCAACTAAAATCAGACTCATTTTCCCCTAATTTTCAAAATTGGTTTCCTATTCTGTGTTTTCTGTTTCTCTGAATGGCAGCCTCTTTGGCCAGCCCCCACCCAAGCTGTCATCCAAGCCAGCTGCCTCCAAGTCGTTTCAAATCTCCCCATCTTCCTCGGCTCTGACATCCAGCCAGTCACTAAATCCTTTTGAGTCTCTCTCTGTAAAACATCCGTGACATTTTTTTCCATGCCATCCTCTTCTCAGCCCATGTCCATATTCCCCATCCAGCCCTTCCCCGCAGTCATTTGTTCTCCTGGTTTTTCATGTAAGATGAGTAAAAGGTGTGCATGAAAGTAGGTAAGAAGCAGGACCTGCTGTCAGGACATTTTAGCCTAGCATGCCAGTGATCTACCCAAAACGCAGACAAAATCACTTTTTCCTCTGTTCAAAAGCTATGAGTGCCATCTTTTCTACGGGGTGATGTCTAAACCGGTAATATGTCATTCAAAGCCCTCTATAATGTGGTATCAACTTTTATTCCAGTTTCATTGTTCACAACTACCTCTGCCATTCCATGCCGCAGCCAGGAAAGCATGTCTGCACAGTCCCTCCGCCTAACAGCACCAACATGGCCATAGACATTTGCCCAAATCGGATAAGTAACATGTTTTGGGAATTACTATCTGATGAGATAATAAGAAAGTGCAATCACAAAAAATTATTTTAAAAATGTAGCGGGCCACTTTCCTCTTCATGAGTATTTTTTCCAGCACTGAAGAAGAAAATAATAATTGCCTATTATGAATCACGAAAAGTTAACCAAAATTACATTGAATTATTAAACCCAAGTTCTAAAACCAAAGATTAAGATGTGCTAGAAGCTCTAAAAGTACTACTCTAGGAGAATGAGTTCTAGAAATACTCTGAACAATGGAAGCACTGTGGAATAGGTGGGCGCCCTCACCAGCCCATACTGGAGTATATAAATTCCAAATAGTGTATTTTACCAATCACTCTACTTGATATTCACATTATATTTATACACTGGTAATTTAATATTAATAAAAGCAAACTGCTACTTTCCTATTTCTTGTAACTGACTGCAGAACTAGGCAGTTTAAAAAAAATGAAGCAAAACACAACAACTTGTCACACACAGATTGAAATTCAGTGTGTGAAAACATTTAAATTGGATTGTCCACATGGATTGAAAAGTAGCCCAAACAATTTAACACAATAAAATATGGGGTATCCAATGTAAATTTCTCTTACATTGAGTTAGTGAAACAGAAATGTGAATAAAAAGGAGCATTGTTCTAATTTTGGGAAAAAATGCAGATTAATTTATAGGAAAACAAACTGAAATTCAAATATAGTCCCTACTTTATGGCTTACTGAATCTTAAAAAACTAAAAGAAGAAAAACAGGTAAGTTGGCAAAAGTATGTGACTTAAGGAGAGCAATTCTAATAATACTGAATTTATGAAAAATTTTTGACCAAGGGGCTGAAAATATATTACGTTTATTGTCATAGCAACAGTCATTGTGAGGTAGAAGTCAGGTTTGGGTACCTTATTTTAAATAAGGAAGCCAGGCTTGATTTTAAATGACTTTTCTAAGGTCAAATGTGTCAGAGATTTATCCATTAACAATTTCCCTGTTGTTACTGGATATGCCCATGGGATGGCTTCTTCATTTCTTTTTTCTTTCCTTCCTTCTCCCTTTTCTCCTTCCTCCCTCTTTTCTCTGTTACATCCACAAATAGAACTACATAATTGGACCACTGAAGTTTCAATCTGACCTGTTTCTTGGCTGATACCCAGACACATACTCAGCAGAACACTGGTCCCTGCCCATCATTACAAATGGGAAACAAGACCCCAGGGCATCTGTCTTTCATCACAAGCGGCAACTTGTTAGCCATTATTTTCAAATACTTTTTTTGTCACATGCTTGAAGAAAATGTCTTTATCAGACTCTTGCTGACCATATTTTACGTCAGTGACGTCATCAGACGTGCCTGTCGCGCTGTTGTTCTTTTCATGCTGCTCTTCTTCCTCCTTTCTCTCTCTGTTTCAGGTGGATAATTTCTACTCTTATTCATTACCCGGGGGAATGAAAAATGGGACAGACACTTTGGAAGACAGCTTGAGAGCTTCCTACAAAGCTAAACCTCATCTTTTCACATAATCCAATCATCAAGCTCTTAGGTGTTTCGCCCGATTGATTTGGAAACTTACGTCCACACAAAAATGTGCATGTGACTGTTGATAGCTGCTTTTTTCTGTAATTGCCCAGAACTGGAAGCAACCAAGATATGTCTTCCAAGAAGTGAATGGATGGATATTCCTTAAAATTCAAAAGCAGTGCTCTTCAAAACTGTCACTGTCATGAAAACACTCCAAGGGGACCCTAAGGAATCATGGAGACCAAATATAATGTAATAGCCTGGATGAGATCCTGGAACAGGATTTTTCAGTAAAGACACAAAAAATCTAAAGTGTGAACTTTAGTAAGCAATAATGTCAATGCTGGCTTATTAACTATTGCACACTATAATGTAAAATGTTACTGGGGGAAGCTCAATATATGGTATGTAGGAATTCCTTGTAGCATCTTCACAATTACTCTGCAAGTCTTAAACTGTCCTAAAGTTAAGAGTTAGTTTTTAAAGTTTTTTTTCACATCTTACTCTATGGCTGAAATGACACCCTAGTCACTACTTAAATTTATATTAAAAGTTAAGTTGTCAATTAAAAATATGCAAAGGGGGTACATAACTTTTCAAACTACTATTATAGGATATATTAGCAAAAAAACCTTTGCATGCCACTACTTTATGGCACTTTGCAGGATCTGCTCAGCTCTCAAGGAAGCCCTGTTGTGGTCAGGCCTTTGGCATATGGAGGTATGTTCACAACCTTTGCATGACTTGGACTGGTATCTGACAAAGAGACCTCTTATAGTTTAAGTGCATGCTTTTGAATTGCATTTTAAGAAATTGAATTTCAAGACATTCAAGAAAATCTAGGGCCAGGGCTATAGCTCAGGGGCACAGCCCCTGCCTAACAAGCACAAGGTCATGAGTTCAATTCTCGGTACCAAAAAAAAAAAAAAAAAATCTATGGCTCTGTCTTTGCATTTTAAATATACAGTTCAAGGAAAGAAATCTCTTAGCTTTAGGACCTATTGAAAATAAAGTACTTTATATTTCTTTTGAACTTGGTAATTCCTGACAGTGCTGAGAAGACACTTAGGACCAATACAGCCAGAGGGTGTGGTCCTTAGGTTCTCCTTGTGGCAGCCCAGATGCAGCCTATTCAGGAATGGAGCCCCACTGTGTGCTGTGACCAGTTTACCTGTGCTCTCCCTGCAGGCCTGGCAGCTCCCCCTCAGCTTGGCCCTGAGCAGTAGTAGCCCTGTAAACCAGCATGGTCATTGGGAGATCACTCAGGAATAGGTTTGGTTTTACAAAGTTATAATTTTATACTTTAAATGTAATGATATAAAGCCTAGTTGTTCCTTAAGTTTTCATTTCCCATATAGATCATATTACTCTATAAATTCAGCAAGTTTTATTAATCACTGTAAGGCTCTGAGGTAGCTTTGGTAATTCTGATGTGTATCCTTCATCCTGCATGTATAAAACAACATATCCAGTTATCTTTTTCTTGATTGATCTTTCTAGAATTCTACCAATTTTATTAATCTTCTTAAAACACCAAATTTTGGGCTTTTTGCTTCCTTTTTTTCCAGTACTACCACTGAACAAAGAGCAGTGCATACTAGTCAAATACTCTACCACTGCTATTGTAGATCCCTAGACCCTTAGTGCTTCTCTTTATTTTTCTTTTGTTAATTTGGCCATTATCATTAGTGTTGCTATTTTCTTCTGTCCTTTCTTTTTTTTTTTTTTTCTTCGTCTTTTTGAAACAGGGTCTCACTATGCAGTTCAGGCTGGCCTTGAGCTCACTTTGTAGCCCAGGCTGGCCTCAAACTCGCAATGATCCTCCTGCCTCAGCGTCCTGAGTTCTGTGATTACAGGTGTGCGCCACCATGCCTGGCTCTTCTGTCATTTTGAATATATATATATATATTTAAATTTCATATATATTCAAATTTTATGTGTGTATACATTATATATACAATTTTGAAAGTATCTATATTTAGATAGATAGATAGATAGATAGATAGATATTTTATATCTCCTACCCCAGGGACTCATGCATGCTGGGCAAATGCTCAGTTGCTGAGCTACTTTCCCAGCCCACTCAATACATTTTCTAATTGCTATTGTGATTTCTTCTTTGACACTTGATCATAAATGAATTGTTAAACTTTTAAAAGTTGTGAGTTTTCTACTTTTGTTATTGATTTCTAGCTAATTCCATTGTAGTCAGAGGACTTACTCTGAATCTTTTCAAATCCTTAATTCTCTGTTAATCCTTAGATTCTGCAATGAACAAACACAGGTATATCTTCCCATGTATTTTAATAAAAATTTAAGAATAACAAACTAAATTGCATAATCTGTTAAGTCTTATTCTCTAGAATGTTCCAGTACTATTTATAACTTGAATTTCAACTTAAAATCAAGAATCTAGACAAATTTGCATCTTAAATTATTTAGGAAGTGAATCTGTTTATCAACCTAAAGCTGTACATGTCTGGTGCGATAGCCACCAGCATGTGTGACTATTAAATTTAATTTTTAACAAATTAAGATAAAACTTAAAATTTAGTTCCTCATTGAAGAGCCATATTTAGTCACTTCACTTAAGTATATTCCATAGTTAGATGGGTGTTGGCTACCATACTGCACTGTGCGTAATAGAACAGTCCCATCGTTGCAGCAAATTCCATTGGCCAGCACACCCTAGACACTCTTGCAAGGTGCTAGCCAACCCTTTAGTTGGTTGCTTTAGGGCCAGTTCCCCATCTTGCTCCACCCAGCTGACAGTCTTGTGGCACTAGCATGGTGACTTATACAAGCAGTGCTCCATCCAAGGAGCTGTAGTGGGAACTCCTTAGAAAGAGACTGAACAGGAGAGTAACATTCTGTAGCGAATTGCCTCATGGCCCTTTGTTTCTGTCCACTGCTACAACAAAATACTTGAGACTGGATAATCTGTAAAACAAACAGAAAAAATAGAAATTTAGTTTTTTACATATCTGGAGGCTGGGAAGTCCAAGATCAAGGGATTGGCACCTGGTGAGGGTCTTGGGGTCTTGCTGCTGCAAACACACTCCTAGTAGGTGACACTAATCTATTCATGAAAGTGGAACCCTTCTGGTCTACCCGCCTCTTAAAGGTTCTGCTTCTTAATCATTGTAATGTCAGTATACTTTCAACATGAGTTTTGTAGGACCAAAGGTGCCTTCAGACCCTAGCATCTGCCAAGGTCCTGTGCCTACATCACCTCCTATCTAGTGACTCGACTAACTGCTTTAGGTGGTAGACACACTGTCTTCTAGACTCATAGAGAATCTCTCTATCTCAGTTGATATAGTTCCATACCTGTCACCAACTCTTGATTATGAGTCTTCCAAAGGCCAGGACCATGTGTCTTTGTGTCAGTGCCTGGTGAAAAACAAGTCTTGGTACCCTGATGATTTAGAGGAAATTTTCTCTGAGAGGTTGTGTGGTACGGTGCTACGAATCAGAAGACCCAAATTCTATTCTCCCCTCAGTCCATACTTCTTGTGCTTTTTAGCAACACAACCTCTCTTCTTGGGCCTCAATTTCCCCTTTCTCATCAATTTCAGTGAAGAGATTGACTTAGATTCAATTGCTCATTGCCTATTTGTCTTAGGCCATTTATGCTACTATAACAACATCAACCACAGCAACAGCAACAAACTTAGCCTGAGTGGCTTAAGCAACAAACCTTTACATATTACCATTCTGGAGACTGAGGAATCCTAAATCAAGGCATCTGCAGATTCACTGTCTGGGGGCTGCTGCCTGGTTCATGGGTGAAGTTCTTGCCATGTCTTCACATGGTGAAAGGGGCAAGAATGCCCATTTGGGGTCCAGTTAACAGGGCTCTAAACCCATCCCTGAGGACTCTACCCTCATGACCTACTTAGCTCACAATGGCCCCACCTTCTGACACTATCACACTGTGGGTAGATTTCCATGTATTAATTTTGGGGGCACGCAAACCTTTGGTTTGTTGTACCGTTACACATCAGTTATTGTTTTATGAACAAAGGGCGCATTGGTCAGGAAAGCTGGGGAAATACATGGTTAAAAGCAGTAAGGGGGTATTTTTAAAATGCAGGGCTTCACAGAACCTGCAAAATGCAAAGGTCCATTTTGGCACTCCAAAAAATGTGTGGAATGTGCAGTTCCTCAGATTTATTTGATGGGAGTATGGATTTCTATAGAATCTTCCACTTTTCTGTTTTCATGGCTTTTATGAAGATGTTGTCCAGAATCTGGCTTGGATGGTGCTGTAACTGCGGCCTCCTAGAGCCCTACATTTAAACCTCTGCCCCTCTTGGCCCCTGCTTCATCTCCCACTCCCTGCCTCACCCAAGCAAAGAAACTGGAGCAACTCCATTTAAAATGCTGGTCAGGGTGAGGGTGCGTGCACATTCAACTTTGACCTCTGATAATGAAGCAATGTCAATGCTAATCTGAAAGAGCAGCTGCTTTGAAAATGGAACCATAAGACAGAATGATTTTACTTTAATTTAAAATTGATCTTTTTCAGTTCTCCCACATTTCTTTCATGATATCATGGATGTGAATGTTTAACATATCTCATTTGAGCCATAACTTAATATCCCAGGCTTTCACACATACGAATTGTTAAGGCAGCAACAGATTATTAATGTTATGTTAATAAGAAAGCAATAATGAGATTATACAGAGTCCTTATTTCATATATTGTTAATGAAGACCTTTTGAGTTTTGGTGGGTCTGATACTTTACAGTGTGATTGCTGAATAGATTAGAAAATATTTTTGCCTTCTCAGCAAAAAGCCCTCAAATTAGGCTATGTGGCTAGAAAATACTGCAACAGGTAACAAAAATGGCTATGAGGTCTTATGGGATAGGAGGTCATGGATTTATTTTTAGTCTGAGATGCCAGAAATAGCAGCATTGCCATTGCTAAAGAGTAGAACGAAGGATTCTACCCATGGGTTGGAAAGTAAAAAGCAAGGTTATTTCTCTCTTAGCTCAGAGCTGAGTTCTGTGCTGTACCAAAGTGCCGCATGCTCCGGAGCTTTCCCAGCATTTCTTACAGGCCTGCAGCATTCTTCTTAGCACTTGAGATGCATCATTGCGTTTGAGTCCAGGGGTGATAGGGAGAAGGAAGCAAGGATCTTTAGTGGGATGTGGCAGACCTGGGGTCTTGAACCCGGACAGTCTGGTCCTGGGCTCATCTTCCTACCTTCAACACTGGATGGAGACCTCACTGGCCTTTTAGGTCCGGGTTTGGAGTGGTGCTCGAGATCTCTGGTTGGTCAGAGCTTTGAGTATTTTCAGTAATAGAACCTGTTGCCTACACCTCTGAGGTCCCAGGAAGACAGGTTGGTATGGGAGTGATGGTCTAGAAGACACACCTCCCAGTCACACCATGACTGTCCAAGGCAGCTGGCCAAGGTCACACGTTTATCTACGACCACGCCAGCAAAGGAGAGGGGCTGTAAACAGTGCCACACACAGACTGCCTTCCCTCCTCCTCTGCACACACCTGAAAGCATCCCATGTCCCAGTGGTCAGCCCTGCTCTGCCCTCAGGCTTTGCGGTCCTCTCTGCACCCCATGTTTCTCACAGGAGGCTGCCCTCTTTGCACTCGCTGGTGCCTGTTCCCAGAACTCAGGTGGCACATGCACATCAGCTGCTCAGTCAGACCCACAGGCAGACAAGGCGCACAGGGCTTGATCCCTCTCAGGCCAACAGGAAGGGGAGAAAGTCCTATAACTCAGGTTCCAAGCCCTTCTCAATGACTGCCACCACCCAGCTCCTCCCTACCTCACTGGGCTTTGCCTGGCACACAAAAAGTTTGAAAAGCAAAGCACCATTTTCTTCAATCATTTGACTTAGAAAACAGGAGAAACAATATAAAGTTGACTTATCCAGAAACTATATAAAGTTGACTCAGCCAGTGCCCTTTCTGTGCCGAAACGAAGTTCAGAGAAACTGTGATTTAAATACCAGTGACATTTTGGTTCATGTTTTTTTTTTTTTTTTAAGGCTTTTTGTTTGTTCCTTTGCAGAAGCAGGCAGGAGAGTGACGGGGAGCTTATTCATTTGCAGGCTTTTTCTTTTGGAAATGAACATGCTGGCACAATTTTAATTGGGTTTTAGTTGTTGTTGTTTTAATTCTCACAGTGATGACTTGGCTATGTCTTTTGGGATTGCAAAGGGAAACTGGCATCTGGTGTTTGAGGATTCTGGGGATTTGCACCATATTTATGTGTAATAACTACACAGTAAATAAACAGAATGAATAATTAAGTGAATAATGAGTTTCTTAGCGAAGAGGATTCCTCTGAAGACATCCACAGAAATCCTCATGTGTGGCCCAGCCTGCCTCCTGCATGGTGACTCTGTGGTGTTCTCACTGTGTCATTGCCCTGTGGAAACCAGGAAGGACATTTTCCACACTGAAACCAAGCATGCCATTAATCAAATGGGGACATTCTCCTCACTGGTGTATTTTCATCCAATTGCAACAATGTTAGACTTCTACTTCTAAGAATGATCTCCTTATTTAACCCTAGGGAGATATATTTGCCTCTTTAAAAATAAAATCCGTGAGTTGACATTTCACTAAGTAGTATTCCTCTAAAGAACTGAAAACTTGAAATTTCAGGAATTTGCGGCATCTTGTGAAATTACATAAATTCATTTTAATATCCAAATGAGCCAAGACAGGTTGCCCTTACTTTGGGATGTAACCAAGGCTGAAGGAGGTTGTCCCAGAGGTGACACCCACTTGCACAATTACTGCCACTTTCATGTGCTTGTCTGTCCATGCGCCTGAATGTTTTTACCTATCTGTTCATTTGTTTATTTGGCAAATGTGTCCACATGTAACCTTTCTACTGTCCCCATTCACATTTAGCATCTGTTTTTGTGTCCAACTTTCTTCCTATGAAGACAACAATCAGACTGAAATAGGGCCCACCTCAAGGTCAGCCTTATTTTAGCCTAATCACTGCTTTAAAGATCCTATCTCCAAATATGGTCACATCTCTGAAGGACTGGAGGTTAGGATACCACATAGGAATTTGGGAAGAACACATGTGAGCTCATAATGAAGAGGTATCTTGACAGGCAAGAGTCCAATACTCAAGCAGAATGGAGGGTGGCTCCCCTGAGGATTCAGTTGAGGTCTACAAGATGAAGAAGGGATAATTAAGCAAAGAGGAGGTAGAAGCATTCCAAGGAGAAGGAAGATCATGTGCTTAAGCCCTCCTTGGGAGGGGGAGGGCACATGGGAGAGACCAAGAGGCAGGCCTAGTGCCAAGGAGCTATAACGCCCACCATGTGGTGTGGATGTAGTCTTAAACAAGAGATGGGAGGAAGGCCATGCAGGGCCTTGTAGACTATGGCAAGGAGTTTTATGGTTTTTCTCAGGAACAATGGAAAACCATGAAAGGTTAGAGCAGAGGTAGTGGCATGACAAGGTTTGTCTTTGGAAATATGAGTCTGGCTGCAGGATGGAAGGCAGACACATGGGACTCTGGGAACTTCTGGCAGAGTATTGGTGCCAGAGCGTGCCGCAGCCTTCCAGCCAGAGATGGAGTAGTTTGGATACAGGAGGTGAAATAGGATCAACCAGAAAGAAATGTATTTCCTATGGGGTGACCAATTGGATGTGGTGGGCACTGGGAGATAGGAGTTAGTGACACATTAGATATGCTAGTTAAACTTTGGGTGAAGGAGGAAATGATGTGGTTGCCTCCTAGATATTTGACTTCCATAACTGGGTAAGGACATGCTAGTCAGTGGGATCAAGAACACCAGCATAGGTTCATGCTTGAGCTGAGTTTTTATCATACTGACATCAGAAGACACTAAAACTGCTACTTGTCCACTTTTTATTACTCAGCACAGGTCTCCTTCTCCTCCACATGCTGTTCTGCTTAGAACACTCTTTCCTGCTTATCTTTCACTATATATCCACCCTCTAGATCCTATTCCAAGGGTCAGCATCCTTGAAGTGAAGCCTTTCTAATTCCTCAGACTAGGCTTAGTGTCCCTTTAATAGACTCCTATAACACCCTGTAGTTCCCCTCCAAAGCAACTGTCATGATTTAAATTACATGATCACAACAGGTTATGTTTATTTAAATTTCATTTTTCTCATGGATTGTAAAAGCCATGAATTCTATGACTACACCTGTTTAATCAGCACAGCAGACTTGGTGGTTCTGGAGCCAGACTCCCCAAGTTCAAATCTTGACTTCTCTACTTCCTAGCGGTATCATCTTGCTGTATTTAACCTTGCTATATCTTAGTTGCCTCATAGGCAAAGTTTGGATTATAATGATACATCCTTCATAGAATTTGAGGGACAATTAAACTAATTACTTGGCAATTATTAATTAAATGATCAAATGACTAGATGGACCAATTAATGGACTGGAGGAAAGGTAAAGGAGGAAAGGTTTATTTTGGGTCATAGTTTAAAGAGATTTTAGTCCATAGTCGGCTGGCTCCAAGGCAAGGTGTCCTGGCAGAAGGACATGCTAGAGAAGAAAGAGTCCAGAACAGATTAGGCAGGAGGCAGCCGCAGCAGCCTGCCTTCCATCTTTCCCCTTATACGCTGTCCAGGCTGCACACCTATTGGTTGGTCCCACCCACACCCGAGGTGGGCTTTCCATCATCCACACCCAGAACTAGGCTAAAGCAATTTAGTTATCACACACCCTGGATGTCAGTATCGTATGTCCTAGATCCAGCCACCTCCAAAAAGCCCCACCTATGAGCACACGAGGCTTTGAGGGGACATCCAGACATGTCTTAACAAAACCCCAACTGGTATTGTGAATTAGTATTCTCACATAGCTAAATTCCAAAACATTGAATCCCTTTAAAATAAACTTCTATACGGTTACTTTTAGGCAAGGCTTTATGAAATCCCCAAGACTTCTTCAATGATAAACCAAGCTACTTGTTTCTTGACTTTAGTAGAGAGAAATAAAATGATTATCACCCAACCATGTTTTCCTTAAACTACATTTTCCAACCTGTCAGAAAAAAAGATATAAGAACAAACTAAGTCTGATCTGATTTAAAAAATGAAGTGATTCATTGATTTATTCACTCTTGTGTCTCTCCCTTAAAGGTTTATGGAATTGTAGCTGTGTGTCAGGCATTGAGATAGGCCCTGGGTGGTTACAAAGTCAAGTAAGGTATTGTCACTGTCCTCATGGAGATCAGGAGTCTAAATAAACTTTAAAAACAGGCTCTAAATAAGTATTGATGATCAACCCACCTGATCAAAGTAAAACAAACACAGAAGTAAAGCTGTTTTCTGAACAGGGGGAGGGACCCAAGGGTCACCTTCATTCCAACCGGCCCTGACCCATCTTCAATAGCAGAACCTCACTGTAGGGCAACCAGAATCGCTTTGCCCGAGCTGAAGGTTTTTTTTCATTGCTGGCACTCTGCTTATGAAAACAATTCATGTCTAATATCTCATTTTGCCCAAAGGATTTTCTTCCTGTAATTTATTACAAAATTCAAGGCCATTTCATTAGGGGGAAATGCACCATATCATTATTATAACAAGTCCCCCTATTTTTGTTCAATTTTGAAACTGACAATCTAAAGACTATTTTTAGCTCAGTCATATGAGATTATTTGTTTCCTGATTATGAGAAGTTTTTCCTTCGGACTAGTTAACATGAATTTTATGCTCACTTATTATGTCACATGCACCGATTCAATTTATTTTAAAGCAGATTCTTTGGGGGAAACTGTAAAGCTAATTTGAATTGATTCTTTAGAGATTTCATTTTAAATGAAGTGCTATAAAAATTGGCAGACAAAGTGAAAAAATGAAATTGAATTTTCTTCTTCAGCTACTCACTGGATTCAGAAATCTTGCTTTTCGACACTGCCAAGGGTTTTGATAGAATGTTTTATGCAATGTTCATAACATTTATCTCAGACTCCATTGCCTTTGGTTTGGTTGTTCAACTGCAAAATGGTTTTCTGGTATTTCCACGTAGAAAAGCAGAGTTCTTGCTAAAGGAAGGGTTCTGTGCTTTGATACAAACTTTTTACCATCCACAATGACACTCATCTATCAAACATCTTGTATAAAGGAGATGCTTTCATTCTGGAGTGAATATACAGCATTTTCAACAAACTTGGTGTAGGAGGGTATGGAATAAAACTGCACCCCCAACTTCCTCCCCCTTTGTCCAATGTATATCGCTCCCTTTCCTATCTGATGGATTTACAGCTTGAGGAAAGTGTAGGAATAATAGGCAAAGTGCCTGGTGGCTAATTTCCTGTCCCCTGTAGACCCCAAGAAGCGCTCACTGTTCCTCAGGGCAGTGGGCTCCAGGCTAATCAGAAACAGCTGGCAACAGTGGGGAACCAGGCCTGGGATTGGTTCATCTGACTCCACCAGATGATTTACGTCCTCTTGTTAACAATCTAATAGAAAACACACAGAAAACACATGTCCACAATTTCGTCTTGAGACACAGCCTTTTTCTTTTATGTATCTTTAAAGGGAATTTTATTTCACACTCATCTCTTCTCCTGAGTTCTCTATATAGCAAGCGTCTTAGTCCATTTTCTGTGGCTGTCACAGAGTACTGCAGGTTGGGTGAATTAGAAACAGTAGAATTTTCATCTGCTCATAGTGTTGGAGGCAGGCAAGTGCAAGATCAATGGCCTGCAGGTGGTAAAGTCCTTCTAGCTGCATCATAATGGGGGTGGGGCGAGTGGGGGGGGAGAGATTTATGCTTTGGTTGGAGCCTACTCTTGTGGGTTTTTCTTTATTTTTAAGACAAAAGAACCCAGAATAACACAGAAACAATACATAAAATACCAAGTTATAGATAAGATAGTAGGGAATTGGCACTCGATGCTGTATAACATAGTTATTTTCGTATTTGTTATAACAAAATCAATAAAGGATATACAAATTACAGAGGAAACAACAGGGAATCATCACTGGATGCAGTATTGCTTAGTGTTGTCTTTGCATTTGTTAATACAAAAACAATAAAAGAAATACCAGATTACAGAGAAAATAGGGGGTTACCCCTGGATGTTGTATTACATAATGTTATCTTCATCTTTATTATTCAGTTATACAGATGATGGCTCATTCAATTAATCAATTTTCTCCACTTCCCCACCATTGTTCTACCACCCTGTCAGTGATCTTCCCACTGGTAATAACTGCACTTTTGGTTTATTTACTCCCTCATGCTCTTACTTTGGGCAGAGACTTGGTTGCTTCTAAATATGCTGTATATTACGTGGGTGTTCAAAAATTTCTATGGCAGGAAGTGGAGAAGCACCCTTTGGCAATCCCTCACAGCTGTTGAGTGTCCAGTCGGGCAGGTGGGGTTACACAGTGAACCGCCTGGCTCCGTCAGTGCAACCACGTCTATAGGTTCAGGCAAGACTTCAGGGCCTTCCTGGGGGCCAGACAAAGCACCTGGCACACCCCAGTGGCCAGGCAGAGCACTTGGCAAGCCCTGGGGGCTGAGTGGAGCTCCAGGGGCAGGGTGGAGGCCTGGCATGCCCTGGGTGCTGGGCGGAGTGCCTGGCACACCCCAGGGTCAGGGTGGATCTCCTGACATGCCCTGGGGGCCAGGTAGAGCACCTGGCATGCCCCAGGGGCTGAGTGGAGCTCTGGATATGCCCCCAGTGGTGGGGGCTCTCCCTGGCCGATCCCCGGTGACCCTGTGGACTCCTGGACTCTGTTCCAATGACACTCTGTGGGAGGCTCAGTCTAGGTCCTTGGGGCTCTCATGCAACCCAAAGGGAGGCCCCTCCCCCCTCAGGCCTCTGAACTCCCCACCAAAGTGCCTGATATCCCCTCATAGGCCATTAGTGTCTTTGGAGACTAACTCCTCCCAGCTAGAGAGGCAGGTCTACACCCTAGTTCCATGTTTTTGCCTCATCCCACCACTCAATCTTGTTGGGTATTGGGTGTGCTTATGATGCTGGGCACAAGTGTCATGAGGTCTCCTCCACCTTTGCTCACTGTGGTAGTCCATTGTATGTACTAGGTTTAGTTATTAATTCTCGGAAAGAGTTGGAGGATTTTCTCAGTTCTGCTGTGTAGAGTATGTTGTTGTCTCTCAGGCTCCAGGACTGCTGCTGTTCATGTAGTTTGACACTATGGGTTCATACATTTTTCATATATGCAAGCAGTGTGGAGTCTCTCTTGGTGCTCATATTAGTAGTGTAGGGTGAGTCCTGAACACTCAGCCTGTTATCAGGATCACATGATGCCTGCTCGGGCCACCAGGACTCACAGTGCTCACAGAGGGAGTTCAGGGTGGGAGCTGAATCCTGGTAACTCAGCTCATGCTTCCTGCTTGGTGTTGGAGTGAGAAGGGCATGGGGCCGTGTAGCCCACCTCCGTCTGTAGCTCACTCTTTCTGTTGTGCTCCAGCTCCCTTTTGTTTTTTGACTGGATCCCTGGGAATTACTGTGGTCCTGAGGTCACTTCCATTGCTTTCTGCTACTCTTTGCTGGTATTTGTTCATACAGTGGAGAGGTCTGAGGCCATATCCTCAGGGCAGGCATAGAGCTGGGTGTGGTGGGCTGCTCACTGGTTGCTTTGACTCTGGCCTGCCTCAGGGCACTGATTAGACAGATTTGTGCAGACTGGAGATTCTGTTTCAATGGACTTTGTAACTTCCCATCCTCATACTGGATTCAACCATTCTTTCTGACCGCTGCTGTTTCCTTTCCGGGCTGCGCTTTCTCCTCTCCCGTTCTGGACCAGCTCTCAGGACTTGGCTCACCTCTGCCCACGGCAAGGGCCAGTGTGACGATAATGGAGAACCAAGACACCCACAGCGCCTTCTTCCTGTAGTTCTGGGCTTCGTGAGGCTTCACCCTGGTGCTGCTTTCTAGCAAACCTCGGTCCTCCAGCCTGTTGCTGGACTGGCTGCTCTCACTGATCCATGGCTGCTGCTCCTCCTCTGGATCGCACACCAGAGAGCTCAGAGGGCCAGCACTGGGGGCGCTGAGCGCAGGGCGAGGAGAGGACAGGCATGGCGGGTGAGATGCATGGGGCAGGGTGGGGCTCGGCCCTTCTGAGTGCAGCATGGCTCGAGCAGCCGGTGGAGCAGGCTGGGGTGGCACTGTCTACTCAGGAATTTGCTTAGCTCTGGCTGATTCAGAATGTTTCTGCGAGGGCCTCTGAGGCTGATGCTGTGAGTGCTGGAATGAGGGAGGGGGCTTGGGGTTTGTGTGGAGTGGTGGCTCCTTCCATTTCTGCCTTCTCTTTCTCTGAGTGTGCCATGGCAGTCCTCTGAGCTTTTTCTCCTGGAGAGGTCTTGTTTGCTCTTTCTGAGGGTTTCAATTTCCCTTTCAGATCTTTCCTGGGTCTAGGGCACCAGGGCACCCATTTCTCTCCTTCTTGTCTTTCTTCTATTGCTGTATTTCAGTGTCTCATTGGCGATCCTCCAGAGGGATTTTTCTCTGCTGCTTACTCGGTCACCATCTTACTGGAAGTCCAGAGCCTACTCTCGTGATAACAACCTCACTTCTGAAGCATTACTCCGTTCATGAGAGTAGGGCTCTTGTGACCTAATCAACTCTTAATATCACCATGATGGCAATTAAATTTCAAAGTGAATTTTGGAAGGGACAGTTGAATCATAGCAACAACTTTCACTCCAGTCAACCTAGCTGGCAGGCCAGGAGCAGCTTCAAGCCGTCTCAGTATTCACCCACATTTTCTCTGCTGCCACCAAGAGCAGCATCAAGTTCTTGGACTCAGGTTAGTCTTGAAAGAAACAGTTGTTGCATGTTCTTGTTCTGATTACAAATAAGATATGTAACACGAATACACATGTCACTCAGGTTTTAGGGAAAGAAGCAGATCCAGGACTGACTTCTCCATTAGGGACAAGGCTCATGATAATTAAGGGCCCACACATGTTTTGGTGAATATAACAATAGGGTGATCATAAATCCAAGCTAGATAAAATTTGCTTTTATGGCAAAAGAGTCCATAAAGGTAGAGTGTCTCAGCCCACAGAATTCAAGACTCACTTCTGAAGAGAACTGTTACAAGTAATGTGGAGTAAGCATTTGATTCTAGGGCTTAGGTTTTCTCCAACTGTGAGAACTGCTAGAGATGGACCAGAAGTTGTCATAGGCCACAAGGCCAACCATGGGGGGCAGGTGCTGGATGTGAACACAGTGATTCTTGACTATGGGTAATTTGGTCCCCCCCCAGGAAGTAGTTAATAATGTCTAGAGACAGTATTGGATTTCTAGTTGTCACAACATGCATGAGAGCTGCTGTGGGTGGCTAGTGGGTGAGATCAGGGATGCTGCCAGGTTGCCAGGTATCTTGTCCTGCACGGGATAGTTCCACCACAAAAAATTAAGTGATCTAAAATGTCAACAGTGTCAGAGTCCAGAAACCCTCATGTGAGGTGAGGCTGCAGCCTCTGAAGCCAGTTGGAGCCCAGGTTTGTCTCTGACACTTACATCCTTAAGGACAGGAGTGACCTGAGGAAGGAGCTGGTGCCCTTTGTAATGGATGAAGTTCCACTTGCACCCACTAAAGGAAAAAACTAAGCACTTGCCACGAGAGGCTGGCTTGGCTGCCACCCGTACAAGCTGGGAGCCACCCAGCCCATGGAAGTGCCCCTGTGGATTGTGAAGGGTGCTGCTTCCCTGCCACCTTCTGAACAGCATGGTCATTGCTCTCGTGGCCATCTTTACTTTGGAACCTCACAGGGAAGGGAACCCTAGGAGTAGATCCAGCTTGCCTGAGCTGACATAGGACAAGACCACTGCAGCAGACCTCATGGTGTCTCTGCCCACTACTGCTTTTTGGTCTTTGGTTTGGAAAAAGGCCCCAAGAAGTCTATTGTATAGCCTTGATTGCCAGCCTGTCCATCTAATAGGGGGGTGATGGAACCTTTAGGAGACTGGCCCTAATGGAAGGCAGTTAGTTAATTGAGGGGAATGTGATCTTAAAAGAGATATCAGGACCCCTGGCTTGTTCTCTCTCTTTCTCTTTCCCTCTCCTTCTCCCTCTCTCCTCTTCTCTCTTTGTTTCCTGGCTGCCGTGAAGTGAGCAGCTTCCTCTACCCCTTGCTCCAGCAATGATGTACTGCCTTGCCACAGGCCCAGAGGCAACAGAGCCAAATGATCTTGGACTAAACCCCTGAAACCGTGAGCCAAAATCAACCTTCCCTCTTTCTAAGTTGATTATCTCAGGCATCTGCTGCAGTAGTAGAAAGCTATATTTCAATTGTTTGAACCCACAAACATCTGATGTGACTTAGATTGCCAGCTGTGCATCATCTGGGTGCCCAGAGAGCTACCCAGGCATGTGTCTCAGCCTTCCATGCATTAGCTATGGCTATGCTACTGACTGCCTACCACATGTATGTGAGGGCAGATGTGCCCACTCCAGTGCTGTGTTTCAGACCTGGCTGTACCTCCCCCGTGTGCTTTCCCCTTCCTATCAGCTAGAACCCAACGTGGATGCAACTCCGCTTTGACATGCAATGACAGCAGCAGAGGAGCAACCAAGAAAGATCCTGGAGGGTTGTTTGTGTTTGTTTGCTTTGTGACACTGGGAACTGAACCTAGAGCCTTCACACTAAGCTACATCCCCAGATATTTATTTCCTTTTTTATTTTGAGCCAGGGTCTAGCTAACGTCACTAAGTAGCCTAGGTCGAGTTTAAACTTGCAATCCTCTTGCCTCAGCCTCCTGGGTAGCTGGAATTATAGATATGTCTACCCCTACTCCCAGCTAGATCCTGGAGGTTTAATAGTCCAAAGAGTCTTTATATCTTTTTTTAAGGAGTTCTGAGTAAACCTATTAGTTCCTTAGGTGGTAGATGATTAAAACAAACAAACAAACAAACAAAAAAACCAACTCAAATTCACTTAGGGAGGAAAGGGAACATATTTTCTCTCTTAACAGAAGACTAGGGCAAGAGTTGCAGGTATAGCTGTACCTAGGGGTTTGAAGTACCGCTTCTCATCAGGCCTCTCCATCTCTCAGCATCAGCCTCATGCAGGAGTCCAGGGAAGATGGCCTGGAGAAATTTCAGGCGTACCATTTCCTTGTGGCTCACTACCAACAAGAAGACAGTAGTGTCTCTCTCTCAATGCACATTTAACTAAGCAAACACAGAACGGCTCTCTCACGGTCAGTCCGACCACTGCAGACCCCAAAAGAAAGGCAATGGGCACAAACCTGGACATTGGTGGTAACTCTGTCCCCTCAGGAAGTTACCAGCGCTAAGAGGCAGTGTGGACAGCGCATGAGGAAAACATCAGGAAGCCTCAATCAGTGTTCACAGAAAGAAAGGTTTCTCTCAGCTGCTGTAGTTAGGAAAAGCTTCACAGCAGAAGTGGGATTCGAGCTCAGGTGTTGAAAGACTTCTTTTAAAAATAGGTAAACAGGAAGGTACTCCACTTTCCTTCCTAACTGGTTCTGAAGGCTCAGGCAAGCTCAGCATCCCAGTGGGACGAAAGCATCTTGTTGATTCTGTCCCTTAGCCATGGTCCAGGATACAATGTTTCCCCCGAGCATCACATCCTTCCAGAGACCGATAGAAAGAGGGAGACAATGGACAAAAGGCTCCAGCACCGCCTCTCCCTTGTCAGGCCGGAAGGCAGCCCCGCACTTCTCCACCTGCAGAAGGGCTGGTAAATGTAACTGGCAGTTCCCTTAATGGGCCCAGAAAGCCTTGTTATATGAATAAATGATGCAAATAGGAAGTGACTTACCTCAGAAAACGTGCGCTCTTCTGTTTCATTTTTCATGTTCCTAGAATGGTTTCTTTCAGGTTTGGGGTGGAATCACTTGTAATTTTAATACACATTTATTAATTCTAAAACTGTGCAGTGTTAGGATTTTAGCAATACACTCTTATGAAGATTCAAATAGTTTAATAATGTCCCTGCCAGTCAGGCTCCTGGAGGCTGTGGCTCCTGTACTACTAAGTGCTGGGCTCAGTCCTTTTGTGTGGAAGTGTCCCTTTGGCCAGACAGGGTGCATCTGGCTGGGCTTAAAGAGATGGAGGTAACAGTGGTGACCATGGCCCTACTGCTGCTGCTGACTATGACCATGACAATGACAGTGACCACAAGGATGAGAGCAACTATTGGTTTTACAGGGGATGCAGCTGGGATAGAACCCCATCCTCCCTCCTTCTGACATAACTGCAACACTCTCCTAAGGAATCTAGGTTGCTTGATAGCTATAAGAGCATTCAGGGATTTATCACCTCCTAGTTGCTCAGTGACACAATTTCTTTTCTCATTGCCATGTTTGTGATGCATAATGATCGTATTCAGTCCCTTTCCCATCTTCCCTCCTGGCCCTTGCTCTGGCCCCTCCCCCATCTCCAAATCGTCTGCCTCACCATTTCCTACCAACTTTCCTTGATCTTACTCTTTCACTTACATTTAGGGCAGGCAAACTTTTGGGGGGTTTTTCACTTAAGAGAAACCATATAATATTCAATCTTCTGTGTCTGAGTTATTTCATTTAATGATATGGGCTCAAGATCCTTCCACTTTCCTACAAATGACTTCAATCCATCCTTCTTTCTGGAGGAATAATACTTCTTATAATGTGTTACAGTTAATACATTGTGTCAACTTGGGGAGTCTAGAGGTTTGGCTAAGTGACTCAGCAGGAAGCCAGGGTGCTTACCTTGTACACATCCTGAGCCTGTGGAAGAGGAGGGCCTGGAGATTATGTGAGTGCTACATGCCCACTGGGTGGGGGTAGCTTGTTTACAATGTAAGGGAGGGAAAGAGTCTGCTTGCCGCCATTACCCCCTTCACTCTTGTTGCTTTGCTATCTTTTGCTGCCATAAACATTTGCCCTCTGCCATGTGCCATTCTGCTTTAGAGCCAGCCAAATATAGACTCAAACCTCCACAGACTATAAGCTAAATAATCTTTCCTTCCTTAATTGTGGGTGTTGGATATTTTGTCTCAGCAACAACAACAAAAAATAACCAAGACAGAATGAAACAATTTCTTTGGGCCCACAAATATTCACATTTGTACCTTCACACAGGGAGTGGGGGATGTACCCATGTTGGCTTTTAAACTGAGTCTCTCTGGACTATTTCGTCCCAAATCAGAGAACACTGGCAGCAGCTTAGCAGCCCAGCATATCATCGGTTTCTTTGTGGGTCATGAGCTGTAACACTTCTGTAAGGATACAGTGATTCATGCCACAGGAATCCCGACTTCAGGTGGGGAGAGACTCACAACCCTGTAAATGGATGGATTTGACTGGGGGACTATATCATTCCAGTTCCCTTTTTCAACTTCTATCCAGTGAGGTGTAGGACTTGTGACTTGCAGTGTCTCCTCCAGCCCCACTGATGTTGGACATGGCTCCACGGTATGTGAGCAGAAGACACCGCGTGCAGGTAGGAGCAGCGGCTATGGGAGGATCACGCTTACTCTTGTTCATTTGCTCCCCTCTGTCTACCATGGGGCGGCTTGTCCCTTTAGGTGTTCAACCTTAGTTCTCACATCTAGTGTGACTAAGAAACACACAGTTGTTATTGAAAGCCACTGAGAGGATAGGGTCATTTGTTACAATGGTATAACCTAGTGAAAACTGATCGATAACAGATGATCGCTAACTGCCCTGAACATTTCAATGAAAAATGGTCCAACTCTATGTACATATGGATATATAGGCTGAGCTTGTGACAAATCTACCCCCCAAAAGTTTACCTGCCCTAAATGTAAGAAAACTGTTGGTCTGTAGTCACATTAAACCACTAATAACAAGAAGCCAATTTTGCATATGAAATTTGCAAGGGCTATAAAAATCATAGTATGGAAGAGTGTACTAGAAACAGGCATTCTTAAGACATTATTGGGGGGTCTAAATGAGAAAATGTTGGAGAACTCAGAAATGTCACTGACAATAACAATAGATATTTCATGTGCCAGGTACCACTATTTTAAGTTTTACTAACTTAGCTTAAATTAATAATATTGGTTTACAAATACTTGCTCACTTAATCTTCCAAACAATTTTATAGGGGAAGTATTATTATTAAATAATATTTTAAAATCTTAAAATGCCCACATTCCAAAATTTATCCTACAGAAATAATTAAATTTGGGGTATAAAGTTGTACATAGTAATGTTCACAGAAACATGATTCATAATTATTAAACTCAGAAACAAATATCTAGATAATGGGGATCTTTTCAGTAAACTGAGCCATTTAAAAGCAATATGTAAGACTTCCAGGAAGATGGCGACCGGGTAGGCAGCAGAGAGAGAACCTCCCAGAGGATTACCACCCAAACAATGAAATATAGCAATATGAAGACAGAAATAAGGACTTCCGGGAAGAAGACGACCAGCCGAGAGAGCGAGTGTGGAGGGAAGAACGGCTTCAGCTCCTGAACCCGACAGAGAACGCGCTACTGGGACAAA
>PVLD010010441.1:0-70773 GCA_004027595.1 Dinomys branickii | reverse complement strand
CTTTCCCACGTCTCGCCCCGGCAGCCTGGTCCGCCCTACCACATCTCCCCCGGCATCTCAGAGAAATACGCCCAGTTTAAACTTCCCAGCCGAGGTTCCGGCATTCACGCTCACCAAGTCTGTCTCGAGCTGGTGGTGTTTATTAAGGAGGTTCGCTCCCTTGCTGCTCACCCGGTCGCCATCTTCCCCGGATCTCCATAATTGGTTTTTAATCCTCATTCTTGCTTCTGTAAGCCTCCAGAAACTTGTCAATTACAATTCAGAATTTCTTATTCCAGAAGAGGTCTTTGAGGAGGGGTTCAGTCCTGGGTTTCTCCTCTGGCAATATGTAGTGCTCTGTACTCATCTCTCTCTCCAGTGTGGTCATCAGTTTGTCTGTGACTTCACATACTTTTATAGCTTGGATCTTGAATACCTCTCAGAAGGCCTGTGTTGAAGACTTGATCATCAGTTCATGGCAAAACTTTTAAAAAGTGAGGCCTAGTGGAAGGATTTTGTTGATAAGGATTTTACAAATCTCATTTTAACAATTTGGCAGACTTCTAGGAGGCTAATCTTCATAATTCAAATAAGCTGAAAAAGCTGACTTTATGCAGTGCAATATAATTATTGTTGTAATGTACTTAAGAAAGTTGAGTAAGATATGAAGGAGTTAATAAGAAGGCTTTGGATTCAAAAAAAGCTTGATTTTGAATACCAGATCTTTTCCAGCTAGAGCAACTCTGGTCAGGGATTGCAGCTTCTCTGAACTTCAGTTTCTCACCCGTATTGTGAAGGAACTAAGGGTTACTCCTTATACATGGAGGTTCTCATCAATGGCATCGCCATCTTCACCAACAGTGTCATTATTAAAGGTTTGTTAAGGAGGAAGTTTGTTAAAGGGAAAGGAGGCAATTGGTAGAATGACACCACTGAGAGGATAGGAAAGAGTGAAACTCAAAACACATGTGCAAAGGTTATCTTGGGGCAGGAAAAAGGACAGCTCTTCCCCCTTGGGTCCAATGTTATGCAATACTGATGGCTACAAACATAGGTTGAAATTTACCTGTGTTGGCAGGAAAGAACAAGTTTTCTTTTTTCTTGAAAGAAAATTATAAGATGATTTTCTGCCTGGATTTCCTAATCACATTTACTCATATGATACTAAACATCACATTCATTCCTTGGTTCTTTGTCACATAACTGCAGAGGCTGGATTCCACAGATTTCCACATGCTCGGGGCTAGGGATTCATCTCAACCTAGAACACTTGTGCCTAAATTTAAGAGCTTGCTTACAAGTGCTAGATATCAGTGGATGTCCACACCTGCAGGTTTGTAGCATCATTCACGTATTAGGGTTTGGGGTTCTGTATTGGCATTTAATATCTTATGCTCTGATTCTAAAGAAGTACTACGAAATCTTAACTCAAAGGCTGCCTGAGGCAGTGTATCTATTTAGAGGCAGCAGTTTTACATTTTGGTCTTATTTCATATAGTAATATACTCCTAGAGTTCAGAGCATATGAATAACCAGGGTTAGTATGACCCATCACCAGGAACATTCTAGGGGACTGTACTTTATTTAATTAAGTAAGACACTGAATTAGTTATAGTTCTCCAGATAAATGCAAATAATAGAATTGGGGAGGCACAAACAGAGAAATTGGTTTGAATTGGTTCACATATTTACAGTGATTGATCATTTGAATATTTATAGGGCAGACCAGAAAGCTGGAAGCCCAGGAAGGTGTTGCTTCAGTTTTCATTAAGACTTTTTCTTCTTCTTTAGGAATCCTTTAGTTTTTGATATTAAAATCTTGACTGATTAAATGAAACTTACTGACATAAAAAGATATATATTTTTTTACTTAAACTAGTTGTTGATGTTAGCCACATGCACAGTATATTTTCACAGTAACACTGAGGTAAGTATTTGATTTAAGAACTGGGTACTATGTCCTAGCCTTCTATACACAAAAACTAAACTCATATGCGTGCAAATTGTTCATAGATAGAAGCACTTGTTAGAGTAATTAGTTACATGATGCAGGAAAATTCCACTAAGATGGGTAATAGTATACCTTGGCATTGTACTACCTCCTTAAATAAGCTGAAAATATATGTTTTAAAATTTCTGAGGCTCAGTTTTTCAGGTAAAGCATAGTGATATTTTTCTGCTTACTTCTCATAAAGTTGAAGGAAACAAAAGCATATAGAATTTTTGGAAAAAATCAATTATTTCAATAGCCAATTTTATTGACTACTTGCATAAATTATAGTTTTTACTTTCTTTTTTATTTTAAAGAGAAAAGAACCAAAACACGTAAACATAAACAAAACACAAAATAATAAAAGCAATGCCGAATTTCAGACAAGGTGATAGGAAATTAACAATTGTTGTTGTATTAAATATTGTTATCTTCAAATGTTCAAATTGATTACTCAGATAAACAAATGTAGGCATATAAGATTGATCAAACAATTAAACATTAACTGCTCCTTTCAATAAAGCAATATATATTCATAGTACCTATCCTGTGTATACATATACACATATTTTTCCCTTTTTTCTTTCTTTTTCTTTTCTCTCATCTCAGTCATACTTTGCTTTTGTGCAGTTTCTTTCACTTTCACAATACCTATTGTGTCTTTCTGATTTTATTTACTCTTTCAGGTTCTTACACTAGGGGGACAATACAATGTTTACACATGTGAGTCTGATTTATTTCACTTATGAGTACAGTTTCTAGTTAATTCCATTTCCCTAAAAGCCTCGAGATTATCTTTCTTCATAGATGAGTAATATTCCATTATATAAATTTACCACATCTTTTTATCCATTCCTCAGCTGATGGACATTTGTGTTGTTTCCAAGATTTAGCTATAACAAATTGTGCTGCTCTAAACATGGATGCACATATATCAGTGTGGCATGATGTTTTTAGTTCTTCTGGAAAAATACCCAAAAGGGAAATACCTGAGTTGAATGGACTCTCTAATACTAGATTTTTGAGGAATGGCCACACTGATTTCCATCAGTCTACACTCCCAACAACAGTGGAGTAGGGTTCCTTTTTCCCCACAGCCTCTCCAGCTTTTGTTATTGGTTGATTTCTTGATGATAGCCATTCTTTCTCGGGTGAGATGGAATCTCAGGGTTGTTTTAATTTACATTTCTTGAATTACCAAAGATGCTGAACATTTTTTATGTACTTATTTGCCATTTGTATTTCTTCATCTGAGAAGTGTGTATTCATCTCATATGCTCATTTTTGGATTGAATCTTTCAATCAAACGATTGAAAAAGGACCCTATTTTTTAAAAAAATTCTTTATATGTTCTAGATAGAAGTCCTTTGTCCAAGGGATAGTTGGCTAAAATTTTTTCCCAGTTTGTGAGTTTTCTTTGCACTCTGTTGGTGATTCCTTTAGATGTGCAAAAAATTTTCAGTAAGGTGAGATCTCAGTTGTTAATTCTTTGAAGAATTTCCCATGCAGTTTTGCTTTGCTTTTGTTCATGAACTCTCTGCCTACCCCTATGTCTTCAAGATTTTTACCTCCATTCTCTTCCAGGAGATTTATTGTTTCTGTTTTAATATTTAAAATTTTAGGGGGCTGGGGATATAGCTCAGTGGAATAAGCGCCTGCCTAGCAAGTGCAGGGTCCTGAGTTCGATCCCCAATACCGCCCCCCCCAAAAAAAATTTTAAAAAAACCTTTAATACATTTTGACTTGAGTTTGGTGCATAGTGATAGACATGGGTCTAGTTTTAATCTCTGACATGTGGAAAGCCAGTTTTTCCAGCACTGTTTATTAAAGAGGCTGTCTTTCTTCCACTGAACATGCTTGGCCCCTTTGTCAAAAACAGGGTAGCTGAGTGTGTTTTGTAGTTGTTACTGCATCTTCCAGTCTGTCCAACAATCCTCAGGTCTGTTTTTTTGCCAATACCATGCGGAATTTATCACAGTAGCTTGGTAGTATAACTTCTAGTCAGGGATTTTGATGCCACCTGCCTTGCCTTTGTTGCCCAGGATTGCTTTTGCAATTCTGGGTCTTTTCTGGTTCCAGATGAATTTTAGGGATGTTTTCTCTAGATCTCTGAGGTATACTAATGGTATTTTGATCAGGATTGCATTGAATCTGCATAACAATTTTGGGAGTATGGCTATTTTCACAGGGTTGAATCTTCCAAATCTATGAGACAGGAATGTCTTTCCATTTTCTGAAATCCTCTTTGATGTCTTTTTTCAGAGTACTGTGATTTTCACTGCATAGATCTTTTCCTTCTTTTGTTAGAGTGATTCCTAAGTATTTCATTTTTTGGGGTGCTACTGTAAAAGGTATGGTTTTCCTAATTTCTCTGTCAGTATGTTTGTTGTTTATGCAGAGGAATGCTATTGATTTTTTAGTATGCTATTCATGTTTTTTTACCTCCATTCTCTTCCAGAAGATTTATTGTTTGTGTTGTAATATTTAAATATTTAATACATTTTGACTTCAGTTTGGTGCATGGTGATAGACATGGATCTAGTTTTAATCTTTGGCATGTGGAAAACCAGTTTTTCCAGCCCCATTTATGAAAGAGGCTGTCTTTGTATCCAGCTTTGTTACTGAATTTGTTTATCACTTCTAGGTGTCTTTTGGTGGAGTGTTTGGGGTCTTCCATGTAGAGCATCATGTCAATTGTGAATAATGATAATTTCATTTCTTCCTTTCCTATCCTTATTCCTTTTACTTCTCTCTCTTGTGCAATTGCTCTGACTAATGTTTCCAGAACTGTTAAAAAGGAGTGGTGACAGCAGACATCCTTGTCTTGTTCCTGATTTTAAAGTGAAAGCTTCAGTTTTTGTCCATTTAGTATGATGTTGGCTGTTGGTTTTTCATAGATGGCTTTGATCAGATTGAGGTAAAGGCCATCTATTCCTATTTTCTCTAGGGTTTTTATCATGAATGCATGTTAGACTTTGTCAAAAGCTTTTTCCACATCTATTGAGATGATCATGTGGTTTTTGTCTTTGACTCTGTTGATATGATATATTACATTTAATGCTTTGTGTATATTGAACCATTTTTACATCCTTGGAATGAATCTCACTTGGTCATGGTGTATAATCTTCTTGATAATTTGCTACATTCTGTTTGCTAGTATTTTACTGAGTACCTTTTCATCTATGTTCATTAGGGAGAAGGCCTGTAGTTCTCTTTTTTGGTTGGTCTTTCTCTAGTTTTGGTATCAGTATAATACTTGCCACCAGAAATGAGTTAGGGAAAATCATTTCCTTTCAATATCATTGAACAGTTTGGGGAGTGTTGGCATTAAATTTTCCCTTAATATCTTATAGAATTCAGCTATTCAGGATCTGGGCTTTTTTTTTGTTGGTATGTTTTAAATCATGTTTTCAGTTTCATTAATTGATATTGCATTATTGAGAATTTTCATATCTTTTTGATTCAACTTTAGTAATTCATAATTGTCTAGGAATCAGTCCATTTCTTCTATGTCTTTTATCTTATGAAAGTAAAGATTTTCAAAGTACGTTTTGATGATCTTCTAAATTTCTATAGGATCTGTAGTGATTTCACCTTTTCATTTCTTATTGCATACATTTGAGTTTTTTCTTTCCCTTCTTTTGATAAGGTTGGCTAGGGCTTTATCAGTTTTCTTTATCCTTTCAAAGAACCAACTCTTCAATTCATTAATTCTTTATAGTGTTTTCTTCATCTCAATTGCATTAACTCCTGCCTTAATCTATGATCTTTATAATTTCCTCTCTTCTTTGAGCTTTGGGCTTGACTTGTTCTTCTTTTTCTAAAAGTTAATTTGTTCTTGTTCTGTTTTCCTGATGTATGAGTTCACTGCTATGAATGCTTTCAGTGCATCCCACTGATTTATTTACATTTTTGTTTGTTTTGTAGATATTATTTAATTTCACCTGTGACCCGTTGGTTTATTGGGAGGCTGTTATTTTATTTCCAGGTGTTTATGGGGCTTTTGTGCTTCCTTTTGTCATTAATTTCCAGTTTCATTGCACATTGGTCAGATAATATACATGACATAATTTCAATTCCTTTGCATTCGGTTAAGCATGATCTATGGACTAGTATATGGTCTGTTTTAGAGAATGTTCCATGTGCAGCTGAGAAGAATATGTATTCTGATGTGGGTGGGAACACTCTGTATATGTCTATTAAGTCCACTTGTTCACAAATTTGGTTCAATTCTGTTATTTCTTTGCTGATTTTTTTGTCTAGTTGGCCTATCTCTTTGTGTCAATGGGGTGTTAAGGTTCCCCATTACAATAGTGTCACTAGTTATTTGGTTTTCCATGTGTGTTAAGATTTGTCTTACATAGTTGGGTGCTCCCATATTTGGTACATACATATTTATGATTGTTATCTCTTCCTCTTGAAGTTTTCCCCTAATTAGTATGTAGTGATCTTTTTTTAAATCTCTTTTGATCATTCTTGGTTTGAAGTTCATATTGCAAACAAAATAGCTTCCCCTACCTTTCTGGGTTCTTGTTGCATAGAGAATTGTTTTCCATCCTTTGATTTTCAGTTTATGAATTTCCTTTTGAGTTAAATATGTTTCTTGTATACAGCATATTGTCCAACTTTGTTTCTTGATCCACTCTGCCAGTCTGCTTCTTTTGATTGGTGAATTGAGGCCATTTACATTAATGGTTACAACTGATATGTGTTAGCTTATATTTGTCATGTTATTTACCTGCTGTTGGTTTCCTACTTTTTTCTCTATTTAATTGCTTGCTCTGCTTGGTGGTTCCTTTCAACTGTTGTTCTTGAAACTGTGGCCATTTTTAATCTCTTTCTAGAATATCATTTAGTACCCTTTGTAGGGCTGGCTTGATTCTCATGAAGTTGTTCAGTTGTTCTTTCTCACGGAAATATTTTATTTCTCCATTGATTTTACGGGACAGTTTTCCAGGGTACATCAATCTGGGTTGGAAGTTGTTTTGTTTTATGACCTACAATACTTCACTCCAAGCTCCTCTTGACTTGATGATTTGTGCTGAGAAATCTGCTATGATTCTGAGGGGTTTTCCTTTATAGGTGATCTGTGTTTTTTTCTGTAATAGATTTTACTATTCTATTCTTTTGGTGAATTTCTGGGATCTTGATCGCTATATGTCTGGTTGTAATTTATTTTGATTATGACTAACTGGAGTTCTATATGCCTCACTTGACTGTATGTCTGATTCTTTTTCCATGCTTGGGAAATTTTCTGCTATTATTTCTGCAAATATTCTTCTTATATCATTTGTATTGCCTCCTGCTGTTTCATTGACACCTATTAGTCTTATACTGGTTTTTTTTTAATCGTCTTGCAGCTGTTGAATTGATATTTACTATTTTCTTGTCACTTTTAAAAGATCTTTCTTTTTGTGAGCATTAAGTGCAATGCTGTCTTCAAGATCTGAAAGTATATCTTTAACGTTGTTCAGGCTGTTTTGCCAGCTTTTGATGGAAGTTTTGATTTCTTAGATATTTCTTTGAATCTGTTCTATGCATTCTAATTCTTTCCTTATTTGTTCGTTCAACATTTCCATCATTTTTCTATGCTCCTTTCTTTTTTATCTATCTTCTTTAGGTGTGCTGAGCAATTCTTTCATTATTGCTGCTATCTTTTTTGTATCCAAGAGATTATTTCTGATCTGATTTCTTCTATGGCCTGCTGGAATTGTTTCTTTTTTTCAGTTGTGATCATTTCAGAGATTTCAGGTGTTTTACTTCCATGTTCTCCTATGTTGATGTATTCTGGACTTGTTCTGGGTGGGGTGGCATTCTCAGATTGTATTTTGCTCCTTTGTCTCATAATTTTGAATACTGGAGGCAAAGTCCTGAGCACCATCCTTCCTGGGCAGCTCACTGAAGGTCCAGAGCTTTCCTAGGTTTCCTGGGTGTCAGACTTGCCTCCTCAGTGGTGGCAGGATGTGGGGCACCAAGTCCAGGCTCCCCTTGCAGTTTGGAGCACACCTAGGTCTCCGGGGACTCAGACATGCACTGAGATGGTGTCTGGAGGCACGGCACTGGTTTGGAATCCCCAGGAAGTTAATGGACCCTATCTGGCTCCCCCAGGGCTCAGCCATAAACCATGAATATGGCAGGAGGCAGGCTACCAGATCTGTGTTTCCTAGGCAGTTGATGGACTCTGTGGGCCTCAGATATGAAGCATGATGGTAGAGGGAGGTGGGCCACTCAATACAGGGTCCCCAGACAATTCCTCTGATTTTCAAAATAACTTATGAGATTGTATCTTAGTTAGCTATCCATTGTTGTGACAAAATGCTTAACACAAGTAATTTAAAGGGAAGAAAGACTTATTTTGGCTATGGTTTCAGCAGTATCAGTTCACAGTCACTGGGCCCTATTGCTTTGGGCCTGTGGCAGGGCAGACCATCATGATAGGGAGTGCTTGGTAGAGCAAAGCCTTGCACCTCATGGCAGCTGCGAGGTGGAAAGAGAAGGGAAAGAGGAGGATCCCAAGATCTCCTCTAAAAACAAGCCCCAATGACCTAATTTGCTCCAACTACGCACCATCTCCCAAAATTTCTGCTGTCTCTCCATAGCACTGTGGGTTGGGGACACACCATTCAACACTTGAGCTTTTAGGAGACGTTTAGAATCCAATCCATAGCAGATTTATAACAGTTTATAGAGGAGGAAACTAAAGCTTAAAGTTGTTAAATGATTTGGACAAGACCCCATAATAAGAAACTAGCAGCTAGAATTCAAACTGAGGTATGTCAATTTCAAAGCCTATGACTTAACTTCTTTAGGCACATACATTAAAATTTGTTATGCATTCACATTCATTGTCTAGGAGGAGGATGAACTATAGGGTCATATTCACTTATGAGTGAGCACTTTACAGTGCAGTGTAGAAGGGAGCACACAGTTCTCATTGGATATACAGCATTGTAAAACCAAATGTTCAAGGCCATGCTCACAACCTTTTAGAAAATAAACCTAACCACGGTATTCTTATAGTTTTTTCAGTACTTCTCCATCTAAACAATTTGCCTATGTCAGTAAATCCTACTTTTGTTTCCTTGCTGTCAGTTCTCTAGGAAATATAAAATGTGAAGAGATAACTCCAACGTAAATTATATTGAAGTCACTTAGAGTATGTTACAAACTATTATAGATGTGGAAGGAAGCAATAAGAAGCATGAGATAAAGAAAAACATGCATAAGCACAAGTAAACTTTCTGACACTTTTTCTCATTAAGATTTCAGTTTATTACAGACCTGAGGATCAATGGAAGAGACTGGAAGATGCAACCATAACGAAAAACCCACTCATCTACCTAATATTTGACAAAGGGGTCAACCAAACCCACTGGAAAAAAGAAGGCCTGTTTAATAAATGGTGCTGGAAAAACTGGCTTGCCTCTTGCCAAAAACTGAAAATAGACCCCAGTCTATCACCATGCACCAAACTCAGGTCAAAATGGGTCACAGACCTCAACATTAAAACAGAAACTCTAAAGCTATTGGAAGAGAAAGTAGGTAAAAATCTTGAAGACATAGGAGTAGGCAGAGAGTTCATGAACAAAAATGAAACTGCAAGGGAAACACTTCAAAGAATCAATAATTGGGACCTCATCCTACTGAAAAGTTTTTGTACATCTAAGGAAATCACCATCAAAGGAAAAAGAAAACCCACAAATTGGGAAAAAATCCTAGCTGGCTGTCCCTCAGACAAAGGACTGCTATCTAGAACATACAAAGAACTAAAAAACATGTACCTGTCCAAATTCAAAGACCCAATCCAGAAAGGCGCATCTAAGATGAATACGCACTTCTCAGATAAAGAAATACAAGTGGCAAATAAATATACGAGAAAATGTTCCACATCCTTAGTCATTCAAGAAATGCAAATAAAAACAACATCGAGATTTCATCTCACCCCAGTAAGACTGGCCAGTATGAAAAAGTCATCCAATAACAAATGCTGGCGAGGCTGTGGAGAAATAGGGACTCTATTACACTGCTGGTGGGAATGCAGACTGGTGCAACCACTGTGGAGAACAGTTTGGAGATTTCTCAGCAAACTAGGTCTAGAGGTTCCATTCAAACCAGCTATTCCCCTTCTGGATATTTTCCCAGAAGATCTGAAAACATCATATCACTCTCATATATGTGCACCCATGTTTATAGCAGTGCAATTTGTAATAGCTAAAATGTGGAAGCAACCCAAGTGTCCATCCACAGAAGACTGGATTAAAAAATTGTGGCATTTTTATATAATGGAATATTATTCAGCTATAAAGAAAGTCAGTTTTGGGGACTTTGTAGGCAAATGGTCAAAACTGGAGTCCATACTCATAAGTGAAATAAATCAGTGGTACATGTGCAGGCAACGTGTTGTATCATTGGTGTAAGAACCTGAGGGTGGGAATATAAACTAAGATACATGAAGGAAATCTGTTCAAAAACAAAGAAGAGATGGGACGAGGGAAAGGAGAAAAGAAAGAGGCAAAAATGTATGTATGTATATATGTATATACATATGTGCAGGAGGGCTAACATTGTTCTACTAGTGTATTATATCAATTAATGCTAAGGAATAATTGATGACGGGTTATTTGATCAATTTGTATGTCTGTATGTGTTATCCTGAGCACACACTTTGAAGATAACGATATGCAAAGCAGCAACTATTGTTGGTTTTTATTTTTTATTTTATTATTTATTTATTTATTTATTTATTTATTTTTTGTCTTTTGTTTTCTGTTTTTTGTGTTTTTCTGTTGTTGAGATGATTGTTTGACCAATTTCGTATGTCTGTATCTGTGTTCATGTATATACACTTCGAAGATATCAATAGGTAAAGCAACAACCATTGTTGAGTCCATGTCACATTGTCTGTAAATCAGCTTTGATTGTACTATTTCTTATGCTAATTTGTGTCTGTTTGTTAATATGCTTTTGTGCTCTTATTTTTTAAAATAAAAAAGATTTCAGTTTATTAAATATGCATAAAAGAAATCTTTATTATTTTTTCAAATTATTTGCTGCGAAACATATAGCAGTCACCTTCCTTGCCGCTCTTTCATATTGCTGAAAATAATTGACATTTTTCAAATACTATCTACCATAATAAAAATGTCAATACCATTTGCTTTTTGTTGGTGTCAAAACGGCAGTAGTTGTCTGAATGTAATTTTTTGCATAAAGGAGAACTGTTTTCTGCTCTATAAGGCACTAATCTAGCCTTAGCTGTCAATGACTTGTAGGAGTGGGAGTACAAAGCATTCCCACCTGCCTGGGTATGTGCATTATTGCACACTCGGTATCATTTCCTCATAGCAATTCTTTACTATTAGGATAAGATTTTTGTCAGGATTTTTCTTTGTCCCCATAGCCATCAATTCCCAATTCCCTCAACTTTGTGAAACCATTCACTGGTTTTTGCTTTTAGGCATATGCAGACCACATCCTACATTTTAGATAATAGTACTAATTACCTAAACTTTGGTTTTCTTCACCTTCCAAGAACATGGTGGCCTTGCATTTCCTTGTCTAATTTAATTTAGGATTGCCACTGAACTTGCTTTGCTCAATGGACTTTTAATAGAGGTCACTTAAGAATGGGAATGGCAATTTCCTAAACACATGCTGGACAGGCAAAATTACACATGTGCACCATGATGTATGAAGTGCTCCTAAAAAGACCAGTTGTCACTATGTCCTTCCCCCATACAGGATAATCTCCACCACTTCTTGAGATTATACAGTGTTATGAGAACTAATTTCCTATTTGCTGAAAGAAAGTTATTTTTGGCACTTTTACTTTTTGCTTCCCAATTAATTTTTTTTAAAATGCTTTTTAAAATAACTGCTGAAATCAGTTTTGTTGAACTTTAATTTGTATATATGTCTATCTGAAGTCAGAAGCAATACTTTTAATAGCCAATGACCTGCAGCTATCAATCTAGCTTTTTAAAATAAAAGTTAAATATGTCTCAATCACACTCTGCATCTACAATGATTTCAGAAGTGTTCCATAATCCATTTTAATATAAAAAAATAAATATTTAAAAAATAAAAGTTTTTCTGACATTGCAGTTGTTATATTTAACAGTTTAGGCATATTCCTTTGCTAGGGAGCAAGATGAAGAGTTTGAAGAGGGCTATAATAAAGTGGCAGTTTGATTTGTGTAGAGGATGATATTGCTGCTCCACCTTAATTTAGTTCATTAATGTGCCCAGATAGTGTAACGTTTGCAATTAAACATGATAGAAACATAAACAGTGCCATCTTTTGGACAATGCTTAAATTTAATGCATATATGCAGATGTATAAACCTGTTTCTGGCTCCGCACTTGGTACTCACAAGCATCCATCATAAATGCCAGTAAGATTCTGTTTTTAAGTTTAGTAAATTTCCAGGGCATAAAAGCTTTTATTGGCACCAGGGGAGTGCGAACCACTATGCCTAAACATAGCCTGTACTTGCACCTGTCCACTTCACACGGACTGCTCCATTCATACTGGCTTTTTAACATCTCCACAGAAATGTCCCCCTGGTCATGTGCTTATTTTCTTCTTTGAGCACCTGAGGATATTTTTGCCAATTTAAGTCCCTTTCTAAATCTAGAATGAAAAGTGTCTGACTCAGATATCAGGTTTTAAAAAGGAAGTGAGTAGATGTCATGTATAAAAATAGAAAAACTGTTACTATTCTGCTCATAACTGTTATTCATAACTAAAGTGGGAGAAAGACAAGATAAACATATATCACCAAAACTCATTTTCTGTTGAATATTGCAGATCAGTTCAGCACTGGGCAATCTGAGAAAGATGACTTGTACATAGAGATGTATTTTGAAAGGAATCCCAAATTATCATTCTAGTCCAGCATTTAATAGCCATTTGGCACTATGCTAAGAACCATCCCTGAAACAGGCTTATGACCCCTAAAATTACTGACACAATTATGGCTTGAAGACTTTTTAAGAGAAAAAAAATCAAATAATGACTTTTAAGGGAAACAATTTTGATAAAGATCATGAGGAGGAGGGTAGCTACCATGTATGGGCATTTACCACGCACAAGGCACAGGTAGACATTTTTACTTTACATATATAAACTCACTGAACCTTCATGAGAACTTAATGAAGTAGTTTCATTCATAATCTTTGTTTAAGAAGGGGAAATTGAGATAGAGAGAGGTGTAATGGCATGTCCAATGTTGTATAGTCAGTGGCTACTTATTAGAAAATCTCATGTCTAAGAAAAATTTTTATTTTAAAGATAGAATGAAAACATCTTGATGAACAAACATACACTGAGAAAATAACAAGAACAAAAGAAGCAATACAAAATCTCAGACAAGGTGATAGGAAATTAGCAATGGTTGTTGTATTACATATTGATATCTTCAAATTGGATACTCAGATCAACAAATACAGACATGTAAGACTGATCATATACTTAAACATTAACTGTTTCTTCCACTAGAGCAATAAAAGTCAATAGTACCACTATGTTAGCTATCCTGTGTGTGTGTGTGTGTGTGTGTGAGTGTGTGTGTGTGTGTGTGTGTGTGTGTGTGTGTGTGTATTTATATATATACTCAAAAGAAAAGAACAACAGAGATGAGGGAAAAGAGAAAAGAAAGGAGACAAATTTTAAAAGTGTTTTATCATGATGAAGAAGTCGGGCCAAAGCCAGAATAACAGTATAAATAGCAAACTTACTCATGCGTTCATGAAATACACAACTGCGTGTGCACCTATTCTATCCCACGTGCTATGTCAGGGATGAGGACTGAAGAAAACAAAAATCCCTGATATCATGAAAATGGCCTTACGTGGGACAAGTACTACACACAAGTATGTTATGATGTCTTCTGAGTGGGAAGGAAGCAGGATACAGTTAATGAATTCTTGTGGATGCTCTGTTTGCTCAAATGACTATAAAATGAGATACAGTAATCGATTCCTGCCCCCAAAGCACTTTGATTCTGATGAAGAGCGTAAACAGTCTTAGTATATCAATATGATGCAACTAGTGCTAGGGTATTGTAAGCATACAGGGACCCCCTCTAAACAAAAATGAGATTTCCCAAAGTTCTGGGTCAGATCTCATAGCTAAAACCAGCTCCATAGAGTAGGATCTTAGAGTGTGTGTAGGGAAGTACCTGAAAACAGGAGTCGGGAAGCTTGAGTGAGGTCTACCAGATCTCATGCCCTGAGGTGGAGTGGATGCTAATCCTGAAGGTGGTGTGCGGACACTGAGGAGTCCATGATGGGCAGTGATGTGATAGATTGCATTTTCTGCATAGCGTACTCCAGCAGTGATGAAGTCATGTGCTGGAGGCAGTCAAGGTAAAAGCAGGAAGGTGAGTGCGGAAACTATCTTTGCAACCTATGGGAGAGATGAGAACCTTGCAAAGCTTGAGTTTGAAGGGAAATGGATTCAGGTTACTTCCTGGGGAAAGTGTGTCACTCACAAGGAGAAAGAACACAAAGAGGGAGACAGAAGACCTAAAAACTGCTAGAAATTCCTACCAGGCCTAACATCACTGCTTCTTCAACAAATACACCATAACCTCTGTCCCCTCAAAGCATTTGAAAAGGCTGTGCCCTGCACATTATTTCTATGACCCCCTGTTCCCATGAAGCTCCCGGCTAACCCTTCCTCATACCTCAGTTCCTGGCTCCCACATCTTTCTCCTCCTGGCCTTCAGGACCCCGGGCAAGATGGCTTCCTACTTTGTGTGCACTCAGCTATAGTTCTCTCACAGGTGTACTCGAGTGTCTTTCCACTTGTCTCTTTCCTAAACTCAACAGTAAACTTGGACTGAATTCATTGCTACCTAGTGTTGCCCCATGGCACAGCTTCCAGAAATAAATAGATGTCTGTGTGAATGAGTATCCTGCCAAGCATAGACACATGGGAGCTAACCTTGAAAGAGGGATGTGAAATTAGAGATATGGATTTGGGTGTTACCAGCTGGCAGAAGCAATTTCCCTTCAGTTGATGATCTCACAGCCCTAGGAGAGGGAAGTATTTTTTCAACATCTTTATGAAGGGCAGTGCTAAAAAAATTGTATATTTGTTATCCCCCAAACACCTTACATGTACTCTTTTTGGGTACTTTCTATTTTCCCAGAAAAATAGATGATATTGTCTCCTCATTTACCTTCTTTTTCTCTCTATTTCCTTTCAGCTCAAATAGAAGGGTTTTCACAACTAACAGCAAAAATAACACAGACACTGAAACTAAACATAAACAAAAAGGTCTCTCCCCTCAATTTCAGGGAATGACTTTTCTCCAAGGACAGAAGTGGAACAAATCTTCTTTCTTCCCCTTCCCTTCTAACTCCTCTGCCATCTCTGAGGCCCTTCATATCTCTGTAGTTTCATATTCCTGTGTCCCACTCAGCCTGTTTCTCTTTAAAAATATTCAGCTTGGCCCAGGTTGGCTGAGGGCCTGAAACCCTTGCTTGTGGAATAGGACTCAGCACCAAACATCATGGCATCATTTTCCTACCAAATTCCTCCTCCACAGAGAAGAGATGCAGCTTTTCTGGATGAGGTTAATGAAGACACTCTTTCTATGCACACCTTGTGTTGGCACCTGACTAAGACACAGCCTGGTATGCTAATGAATGCTAATTAGGGTGGGATATGGCATGGCCATCTGTCACATTAGTTTACATCATTGCACCCCTATGCGGGAAGGAATTATACTTTCCTACTTCTGTGAAGATTATTTAAATTCATTGTACAATAAGGACGTTTATTCCTCAGTTCATGCCTCAGTAATCATCATTGCACACATTTTATTTTGTGACTCTTTCTATACCCCTCTAGACGGCTGAACATTGTACTCTCAAAGGGTATGAAGAATAGCTTGAGACTAATTAATAAATATTAAATAAATGCACAAAGAAGTACATACTCTTATACAGATATATAATTAAGTACATAAGAGATCTTTCTGAAATGCTTGGCTGCAATTCCTCTGAAAGGCTTCTGAATTGCTGGATGACATTTTAAATGCGAATAAGTGGGTGATTTTTGGTTGAAGGGTTATATAACTCTCTGAAAAATTATTATAATAGAAATTTTGACACTTTCTGGTAGATTTTCTTTGTTAAAAAAGATACTTTTATATAGATGTGGATCTCTTCCACTGTCTGGAGGAATGATTTCAATATAGGCAGGAATGATTTCATTATAGGCTGAAATGATTTGCCAGAATACTAGCATGGGTCTCTTCCTGGTTCAGGTAGTACAGTATGAGGCAGATCATCTTACCTATGGAATTTCAGTATTTTGGGACAAGCTTTGTTTACTTTCAATTAGAAAGGTACAACAGGAAGAGCTTTTTCAGTGATTTGATTAAAGAGAACTTTTACTATGCTGATTCTCCCTTGTAATTTCTCCCTACTTCCCAAGAATGCCTGGCCAATGTTTAGGAAAGCTCAATTTGCCTATGATTAACAGGATAATGGTGGGCACATTGTTATGGCTGATATCACCAGGTTCTAGGGATAAAAGATTCATGAGTTCATGAGTGTTTTCACACTAGACTCGGGTCAGGCAGAAGACAGGGTGTTTGTGAGGTCCATGTTTCCCAAAAGTAATGAGTTAGTCAAGGAAATTTCAGTGTGTATGTAAGGTTTGCCGTAAAACTTTTAGCACAATGTTTATATTTCAGAAATCTGAGCTTTTTCTCTAACACATGTATAAACCAAAGCCCAGTGAGTGATTTCTTCCACATGGAATAAGATTTAGAAAATACAACATCCTGTGGAATTGCATCTAGAAAGTCTGGGTAAGTTTCCAATCTGCACATGAGACCACATCTAAACCACCACATTCTGGCTGCAACTTTCAACAATCATCTCTGTGTGCTCAGGCCTGTTTAGCTATCCTTTAGCAAAGGTCTTGGGCACAATCTCATAGAGTTGAATGTACAAAGCTGGCCTAACTTATCACTGGCTCAGAATATATTTCAGTAACTGACAATGATAGATTCATTTTGTTTCTACATTTTTGATAAATGGAGAAAAGCAAGAGCTGCTAAGCCTGCATTTTAACCCTGAATGCCAACAGAAATCTGATTGAAATAGAATGAAATGGAAGATAGGGAATTATGTCTCCTTGTACTTTTTTCAATCCTTCTATTTCTGCCATAACAAAACTTATTTATGTCCCATGAGAGGATACTTTATGCCATTGCCCGGTCAATAAGAAAGAACTAGAAAGACAAAACAATCAAAGCCACACTGAATATTTTAAATTTCTAGATTTTGAAATAATAGGATTCCAAAACAAAGAAAAATCACATTTTAATATCTACAGATGGATACATACTGTTTTGGGCAAGCTTACTATCATCTGGATCAGTTTTGCAGAAATAATCAAAGACTTAAAATTGATAGACTGATCCTATGGGCATTTATTTTTTATATTCCTATGTTTTTCTTCTGTGTCAAAATCTTTAGACATGGACCCAACCGGGCCTCCAGGAGCGCCTTGGACAGGGACCCTGGCCGTTTGTGGAGTAACCCCACCGACTTGACCAGACCCCCAGTGGCCTTGAGGGCTTGTCAGTGGGGGCTTGACCATGGTCAACCTGGTTCCCTGCCTATCTACCATCTTTGAGAATGGGTATTTTTCCACCTTCTGCCATAGCAGTCTGTGCACCCATGTTTGTTACAGCATAATTAGAAAGAGTCATGTCTCTTCCCATTGTGAGAGCCTGAGAGAGTAGTAAACAAACAAACAAAAAAATACAGTTACTATCAGAGGGAAGATGACTGGTTGGGTGGGAGAATAATAGAGATGAGGGTGGAGAAAACTGATTAATCGAATGAACCATCTTCTGTATAACTGAGCAACAAATGTGAAAATAACATTATGTAATACATCATCCAGTGCTAATTCCCTGCTATCTTTATAATTTTGTATTTCCTTTAATGTTTATGTGTTAACTAATGTGAGGATATCATTATGTAATACAGCATCCAATGCTCATTCCCTACAATCTTCTCTATAATTTTGTATTTCCTTTATTGTTTTAGTGTTAACAAATGTGAAGATAACATTATGTAATACAGCATCCAGTGCTAATTCCCTACTATCTTCTCTATAATTTGGGATTTCCTTTATTGTTTTTGTGCTATTCTGGTTCATATATCTCCATTTTTTGTCTTAAAAATAAAGATTTTAAAAAAATCTTTAGATTTGAAACACAGATGCCCTGAGCCTGCAGTCCTCCCTTCTGTTCTCTAATAGATGGCAGGGAGTTGTCAGAGAAGGGGTGAAGGAATCTGATTTTTCAAAGAAAACTATTCCATTTATAGGCAGCAAGCCTCAGAATAGCAGATATGTTTTATTTAAATCTTAAATATTAATTATGACTGATTTTAAAGATAATTAAACCAATAGAGTTTCCTCATCTAGTGAGAAGTCTGCTTCACAGTGGCGTGGAGCCTTTTCCTGTAGTCTAAACAGACTAATTTTGGACTCACTGCTAAACATCTCACTGCCGTGTCAGGAGACAATTGCAAAGATGCTAGTCAAAGTCTGCAAAATGTCAGACAGTAGGAGTAAGGTAGAGACCTACTGTACAGCTTGTAGACTTTAGTTATTAAAAATGTAACAATTGTTGAAAATTACTCAGGGGATCCTTTACGTGTTCTTGTCACGAATAAATGAAAAGTATGTGCATAGGACGTCCCCAAAATGACCAATTGTTAAAGTCTTGTTCCCCAGAGTAGCACAACTGGGAAGGGATGGAACCTTTAACAGGAAAAGCCCAGAGGGATTCTTTTCATTTTTTGATTTATGTGCATCTGTGTAGTACATAATGTTCACATTCCTTATGGGGAGCTGTTACATGTACATAATGCATCTTAATTCCTGTTTATCCCTTTTCCTTCCCTTCTTCTCCCCTTCACCCATCTCTTGATCCCTTGTTTCTTTGTACATGTTTACTGTACATCAACTTTAATTCCTATGTGGAGTTTGTATATGTACACACCACATCACAATTCCTCTTTCCTCTCTTATTCTTTCTCTCTCCCCATCATCCCTCAATCCCATTGCCCTTTGAGAATGATCTATCTCCTTACTTCTTGTTATTTATCTTTTATTTTGCTCTTAATTTTAACTCTGAGTTTCTCATATAAGAGAAATCATGCCATATGTAAACTCATGGGTCGGATTTATTTTGCTTAACATTATGATTTCAAGATGCATCCATTTTTCTATGAATGATTCAAGTTTATCTTTTTTATGACAGAGTAGTACTCCATTGTGTAAATATCACTGTTTTTATCCATTCATCTATTTATGGACTTATGGGTTGCTTCTAAGATTTAATATGATTTTAACTCTTTTGGGAAGATACCTAGAAGGGAAATAGCTGGGTCAAATGGAATTTCTAGTTTCACTTTTTTGAGGAAAACACATATTGATTTCCATACTGATTGTATTAATTTACACTCCCATCATCAGTGGAGAAGGGCTTTTTTTTTCCTGCAGCCTCTCAAGCATTTGTTATTGGTTCGTTTCTTGATGAAAACCATTCTTTCTGGAGCGAAATGAAATCTCAGTGTTGTTTAAATTTGCATTTCTTGAAGGGGCAGTGAAGTTGAGCATTTCTTCATGGATCTGTTGGTCATTTGTGCAACTTCTGTGAAGTATCTATTCATTTTGCTTGCCCATTTTTTGATTGGGTCTTTTATTTGAGGAGGAAGTCTTTTTTTTTATAGTTCTTTATATATTCTAAATATGAAACCTCTCTCTGAGGAGTCACTGGCAAAATGTTTTTCCGTTCTGAAGATTGCCTTTTCACTCTGTTGGTTGTTTCTTTGGCTGTGCAGAAGCTTTTTAACTTGATGTAATCCCATTTATTGATTCTAATAACTATTTTCTGTTCAGCTGAGGTTCTGTTCACAAAGTCCTTGCCTATTCCTATCGCTTCAAGAGTTTTGTCTATTTTGTATCCCTGCAAATGGTTTCTGGCTAAACATTTAGCTCTTTGATCCATTTTCATTTTAGTGTAGTACATGATGAAAGATATGGGTCTGGATCCAGTCTTCTATATGTGCGTAGCCAGTTTCCTGATACCATTTGTTAAAGGAGTTATCTTTGCTCCAGCATGTGTTTTTGGCCCCTTTGTCAAAGGTCATTTGAATATACCAGAGGTTATTTCTCCTTTATTATGTTCCATTGATCCTCATGTCTATTTTACCATGCTGTTTCTAACCATTATAGCTTTGCAATATAACATCAAGTCTGGGACTGTGATGCCTCCCACTTTGATATTTTACCCAGGACTGCTTTTGCTATTCTGGGTCTGTTCTGGTTCCATATGAATTTTAGGACTTTTTTCTCCAGTTCTGTGAAGAATGCTCTTAGAATTTTGATTGGGATTGTGTTAAATCTGCATATAAATTTTGGAAGTGTGGACGTTTTTACCTTCCTGGGTCTACCTATCCAGGAAGAGGAGATCTCTTGCCATTTTCTGACGTCCTCTCCAAATTCCACTTTCAGAGTACAATAGTTTTCACTGTAGAGGTCTTTCACTTCCCTAGTCAGGTTAAGTATTTAATTTTTCTTCGTGCTTGTCTTCGTTAGTTTTTAAATCATTGCTGAGACAAAATACTCAGTGCCCAAAATTAAAGAAGGAAAAGTTTATTTAGCTCACAGTCTGTGGAGGTTTCAGTCCATACCTGGCTGGCTCCAAGGCAGACTGGCACATGGCAGAGGGCAACGGTTCATGGTGGCAGAAGACAGAAAAAGTAGCAAGAGCAAAAGGGAGGAGGGAAGCCTCTTTTCCTTCCTTATGCAAACTACCTGCTGCAGGGTGGGTGTAGCACTCAGACCCATAATCCCAATTTTGGACTATGAATCAATCATAAACTCTAGAAGCCTGCCTCAAGACTACATGAAGCCCTGGGGGGACATCCAGACACAAAACACAGCAGTGCTGTTTTGAATAATATTTTCCCTAATTTCTTTCTCAGTGGGTTCATTAATAGTGTACAGGAATACTGTTGAATTTTGTGTGTTGATTTTTTGTCCTACTATATTACTAAATTTGGTTATTAATTCTAAGAGTCTTTTGATGGATTTTTTGGATCACCTATGTAGAAGGCCATGTCATATGCAAACAATGATAATTTGAATTTTTTCTTTCCTATACATATCCCTTTTAATCTTTCTCTTGCCTGATTGCTCTTGCTATGTTTTGAGCAGTATGTTGAATAAGAGCAGTGATACAGGACATCCTTGTCTTATTCCTGATTTTAGAAGAAAATATTTCAGTTTTGTCCCATTTAACCTGTGCATGATGGGGCTGTAACTCATGTCTTGCTCCTGGGTGACTCTGATTTAACTTCTATGTCTTGCTACCAGGTGGCTCTGATTTGAATTTGATCATCTGATGTTATATACCTAAATTGTGTATGTGCTTTTGTTGATATAAGATGCTAAAACAAAACTAGTTACTATTATTTCATGGCTAGATTATTATTAAACTCAGTGGTAAATTATTTTAAATTACTCCTTTGTCACTTCTTGGTGGTTCTCATTTTCATTTGGAATTTTTGTTTGTAAGTAATATATAAGTTCTGTATACATGTATGTGTATCACAGCATATTTTTTCAATTTTGAGGGTATTTCAATTTCATAATTATTCACATTCAAACAACTGAGTGTCCTTGGTGCATTTAGAGATTTTTTTTAAAGATCAATAAAAGTGATTAGACTCATTTGTACTATCAGTGGTACAAGCCACCCAGTGAGACAGTCATGAATGTACCACTGATGGTTCAAGGTAGTGGGAATGTGTTAATATGATGTTGGTAGTATGTTTGTCATATGTGATTTTTATCAGATTAGGATAAGATCATTATTATGGCTTATATCTAGATGTTCCCCCAAAACCTCACACAACCATTGGTAGGGTAGCTATTCAGAGGTGGCTGAATCTAGGATGTGTGATGCTAAGATCAAGAATCACACAGCCTGGGATTGTGAGACTGGGATTGATTCACCATGTGATGCTAGGATTAAAAATGTGAACACTACCTCCCCTAAGGGTAGAAAGCTTGGATAAGATAGAATGGATAGAAAGTAGGTTGCTACTTGTCACTTGCTGCTTGCTGTCCTGCTGTCTTCTGCCTGCCATGAACTGTTTTTCCTCTGCAATGTCCCTCTGCCATGCCACCCAGGCTTGGAGCCAGACAACTATGAACCGAAGCATCTACAAACTGTGAGCCAAATAAGCCTTTCCTCCTTTAACTCTGGGTATTGAGACCATTTACATTGAGAGTTATTACAGATAGGTACTGACATTCACTGTGTTATTTTCCTGTTGATTCTGTATCTTGTCATTCTACTTAAATACTTACCTTACCTGGTGTTTTCATTCTATTAGACATTTTGTTATTGTTAGCATCATTTTCTCTTTCTAGGGCATCCTTGAGAGGTTTTTGGAGTACTAGTTTAGTGGTTATGAATTTCCTTAGGTGCTCTTTGTCATGAAAGTATCTTATTTCTTCAATTTGACAAATAGTTTTTCAGGATGTCAGCCTGAGTTGGAAATTGTTTTCTTCTGAAGCTTGAAACTCTTCGAGCTTTCCTTTAAGTTTTGTGTTGAGAAAACTGTTGTATTTCTAATGGGTTTTTTAATAGGTGATTTGTTGCTTTTGTCTGACAGCTTGTGTGTTGGACTTCCAGGATTTTGACTGTGATGTGTTGTGGAGAGACTCTTTTCTGATTGTGGCTATTTGAAGATTTATATGTCTCACTTGTCAGTATGTTAAATTCTTTACTTTATCTGGAAAGATTTCACCTAATATTTTAGTAAACAGGTTTTTTATGTCTTTGTGTAATCTGATTTTTCATTGACTCCAATTAATCTTAGATTAATCTTTTCTGCAGAAACTAGGCGCTGTTGGATCCATTTTCATGTTCTCTTGTTTCTAAGATGCCTCTCATTAATTGGTCGCTGACAAGAGCCCTCCCTTCTAGTTATGAGACTTGTTACTAACATTGATCACTTCTGCTGCCCACACTTTTACTAGTATTTTCAACCACCTGAATTTCTATTTGGAGGCCTTTTATGGACTCTGTTGTTTTCTGTGATAGTCATATATATCTTGAATCATTTTGCTCAGCTGTTTTATGATTAGTGTCTTCTTTAGAGTCAGTGATGATTTTTTAAAGCTGGTACAATATCTTGTTAATAATATCTTCTGTATCTTGCAATTGCCACCCTGTTCTGTTTTGTTATCTCCTCTGATACTGTTTTTCAATAATTCAGGTTTGATGCTTTTGGTTTCCTTCACTTTGATACTTCATTGCTTTGGAGGAGTTGGAAGCCTTTGGAGGCATTTTGTTGGCTATATTATTTTTGTTTGTTTGTGTTGAGGCTTGCGTATTTCTTGTAGTGGGAGGTTTTGTTTCTAGTTTGGAGACCTCTTTAGTTAATGTCTACTTTTCAGTGATATCTTCTAAGTGGGGCTAAGTACTGGCCTTTGCCTCTGTCCCAGGATCCAGGATCCGACCATGTCTATTTACTTGAGATGGGACGCTGCATAATGTTTAGCCCAGTACCCAGTTCTCCCGGAATTTACCACAGCATTGTTAATGACCCCTTAGGCAATCTAGATATAGCTATCTCAAGAAAACAACTAATAGCAACAGCTATGATACAACACCTTGACTGGTATTAAAGTCACTATCAATTATAGCCTGAAATATAAACTGAATGTTATGAAACCTTAAGGATCAGTAATATACCTCCCTTGCCATTATAAAAAAGATTTCTAATTATAGCATGAACAGTAAGACAAACCAAATACTGGCTTAACATTGACCTAAATATCTACTAAATGGAACAACTTTACCCCTGTTAACAATAGCAGAGTACTCAAAAGCAATAGTGTGACATTAATTACTTATCTAGAAATTCATAAAGCTTAACAGAGATTCCAGTCATTTCCTCCTTTCTCTTTTTACTTTCTGACCGTAAGGTGAATGGCTTTGTTACACAACATCTGGGCCACCATGATATGCTGCCTTGCCCAGGACTGAAACAAATAGGACCAACTGACTATTGTCTGAAACTTTCCAAACTTTGAGTCAAACTGTTTCTAAGTTGATTTTTTCAGGTTTTTTTTCTTTTATGGAAACAGAAGGTTAACCTGGTCTGTGAAGTAAAATATATACTAAATACCTTGAATTAGCTATTCCACAATGTATAAAAATAATGGAAACACCTGTTGTTCATCATAAATGTATACAATTTTATTTGTAAAGTTCAAAATAAATTAATAAGGAAAATATTTTAGGAATGTAAAATAAAAATTTTGCCCCCTTTCATTGGTTCTTCTCTTTTCTTTGCTCCTCCAGGGCCACTCTTTATCTCTTTTGTGAAATATATCTCTTTTCACTTCCTACCCTCCAAGGTGTTATTTTACAGAAGAAGAGCAGAGCTTTGCCACATCTCTTCCTATTCGAGGGCGTTTTTGGTTCGTGTCCTCACTCAGAGATGATCAGATCACCCCCAGAGAAGCGGGCTCCATGGCCAGTTTCTCTTCAGGCTCTTTTCTAGACAGTGACTGTATTAACCTGTATTTGAAGTTTTGCAAGATCAGGCCAGATTTACATTGTCAAGAGCAGTAATAGACATTCTGAGTCAGATTTTGTATTGTGGCTGGTTCCTAGTTTGTTTCTTTAAATTCAACAGAAATTCATGCAGATAAGTAGGCACTTGCTTGCAGCATGATTTATTACTCAATCTTTGAAGGATCCCTACATTTTATTTGAATATTTGCAGTCACATGCATGTTGTGCCTAATGCTCTGTATCTTGAATGCAAGAATTTTTGTAGTACTAAGACATATTATTCACTGTCCTAGAGGTAGCAGAAGGATTGATTTATCCAGGTACATAGTGCTCACCCAGCAGCTGTTGGAATCAGAATCATTTGCTTAGAAAATCCATCAGAATTAAGCAGCAAATTTCAAAATAAATTGTTACCGTTTTCATCGGCAGTCTGGTTTCATACACCCTTGAAGTACAAAAGACCTCTTTGCCTAACCATTTCTTTGTTTCTTTTTGGTAATGACAATTATGAAAACAAGTGCCTCAGGAGTTTCTCCAGTGACAACAACCATTTGAGCCTGAGATGTTGAGGTGGATTTTTTATTTCATCTGACTAATATTAATGAGATGGTTCATAAAGTGAGTCAGAACATTTGAATCATAGTGGCTTTCTCTGCTCAGAGGGAGCAAACAACCTAGAAATAGTAAGTGGCTGCTCACTTGTCCTACTGAATGTTGATAGAAGTATAGTCCAGTGTTCTGTTCTACAGAGGGAGGCAGACCTATTGAGAAGCATCCACCAAAGTTCGGACGAGTTTTCCAAGAAATGTTGATTGGCTTTTATCTCTTCACTCATTCAGCTTATGCATCTCTTCCAAAGTATCTGACAAGATGATCATGGTTACCTTACCTATTTACAGGAAGAATCTGAAATTCAGAAAGTCAGATTCAGAAATATGGTGGCAAACACAAAATCAAAATGTCAGAACTCTGCTTACTGCAGAAGTATTGCTACCTTATGGTAAATCATGTTGTGTCCTGCTATGATATGTACAGCATGTGGTTTGAGTGTGATCTCCAAGTGTTGGAAGCGTGGCCTCCAGTGTGGCATTAATGAGAGGTGGCAAAACCCTAGGAGGTAGATTCAAGAGGGAGTTCACTAGGTCAGTGGGACACACCACCAGTATGGATTAAGATAGTTTCTGTGGGACTCAGACCTGGTTTTCACAGAGTAAGTTGTTATAACAGAACTCTTTCCTGCACCCTGGGGTCCTGTCTTGCCATGTGACCTCTCTATCACACACATACTCTACCATGATGCCATCCCTCCAGAAGGGGATAGAGCCAGGCAACCCTCACCACAGATAGATAGGTCTGTTTGGATTTTGAATCTCCTTGGCTGAGCTAAATAAAATTTTCTTTGTAAGTTGTCCAGCTGTAGATGTTTAGTCAAACTAATGAAAAGTAGACCAGACATTAATCATGACTCCAGGGCCACCCGCCCTCATCTTTTAGCTAAATGGAGGCAGTACTGTCTGGGAGTTGGGGGTTTTGGAGTGAGATGGCTCAAGTCATTTCTACTTCACCAGGTGCCAGCTATATGACTTTAGATGTGTTATCAAGGATATGAACCATCTGAGATATGAAACTGCCATTACAGATCAAATAGTCAAATATTAGAATTTTGTAGGGTTGAGTTTCATTTCTGTACATTTTAGTTTCTTACTTTGGAAAAGAGACAAAGTAAAAGAACCAACATTACGGAGTTACTCTGAAAATCAAAGGATAATGCCTGTCAAGACTTAGTATTTTGTGATTGTAGCTATTTTACAGTGGTCAAGAGGGGCACCAACTCAGAGGCATATTCCAAATACATTTGATTTCAGCTGAGTCTGCTCAAGCCGTCACTGTGCCAGATGTTAGTGATCCATAATATTGTGCAGTTATTTCATATGTAAGTATTCTCTGGGGATGTTGGTAATGTTAAAATTCCATAATCTAATTATGAATTGTACCTAGAGTGTTAAACACTGAGTTAAATTTTAAACTGAGCAAACCTGCCATCATCGAGAAAGCATTCTCACCACATCCCACTCATTTAAAACCTTGCAGAATAACTCAGTATTGTTTTAAATTCCACTTGCTGGACCCTTTCTGATGTTGAGTGTTTTTCTGTATTCTTATTGATCGTGTGTATTCCAGCCAAACTACCTGCAGAAGTAGGGGAGGGGAGAGAGTCTCAGGCTGTTTTGCAGATATTCCAGAGCATTTCATCTCCTCTACCTCTTTGAGCACATTCTTTCTGCTCTTTTCCATCCTGCTTCCCAACCAGGAGCAGATCCAAGTTCACAGAGCCAAACCTCCTTGCTTAGAATAATGTACTTGTACTGAGGTCTTCTTGAATCAACAGAATAGGTGAGACTCCCGCTGAGAGGACAAAGGAGTCTTGGTCCTGGAGCTTGGTTCTTAGGTAGCCCATCATTAGAAAACTAGAACAGAAAACAAAGGCAGCCAAATCTGTTTAAAAATACCAGTGTGAAGTAAAATAAATTCCCAAATAACCCAGTATTAGCATTTTGCACCAGTGTTGAACTAATGGATAGGGATTCCCATAAGGTGTACATTTTAATCTAATCAACAATTGATAATTATCCACAAGTCTCTTCCTAGCCTCAAAAAAATCATAGCCCCTTTCGCCTCTAGAAAATATTATTTACTGATAATAATGACTGAGTTGCTTGGCATTTATGTCAGCCATGGCCTTAAACATTGATTTCATATAATACAAATAGCTAAGCTAGTGAATTATCAAGTGCTACACTAGCGGTTAGTGGTGAAAACTTTAGAAATGCCTATTTATCTTAAAACACATTAAAACTGTCAACCTGGAATTCTGGATTCCACAATTTACTCTCTTTATGACAGCAATGTTCTACACTTGTGGCTGTAATCCAAACATGCTCTGAAGGAAACCACAGTGTGTCACCCCAGGTTATGCCTCTTTGACATAAACTTTCCGAGCTTAAGGGAATTAGGAAGCAATAAATGAAAGAATCTTTCCCCTGCCTCCCCTGATAAAAGCAGTATATACATTCTCCTATACTAGAGAAAATTCTTACCAGCTCAGAGACAGCACCAGGAGAACAGCAAATATGCTCCACCAGCTTACTATTGTGTAGTTCTTTTTCACAAGAAACTTTAAACTTCTTTCCTTTGTCTTTTCACTTCTCTAAATTGTATTGCTTTAGGATGTTAATAAACCTGAGTTTTAAGCCACTGTCTGAGTTACCAAAGTTTTCGCCTGTGACATGCAGTGCATGTGTTCATACATGGGTTTGTTCTTTCTTGTTACTTTGCCTTTCATTAAAGGGGTTTGTCCCAGCTACAAACTTTGAGAGCTGAGGAGGAATTATAATCCTGCCCCAATACCGCCTTGGTTTCACCCACTCTGTACCTCTTGTTTAACTCTGAGCCCCCCGCTAACCTCTGATCCTGTTATATGGTGTTTCTCTTCTTTTTCTTCCTCCTTTTCCCTGCTTCATTCTCCTCCTCTCCCTCTCTCCTTCCTCCCTTTTCTTTCTCTCTTCTCTATTGCTTTTCACTTTCTTTCCCCTCTTTCTGTTAATCTCCCTCCTCCTCTTCCTCTTCTCCACCTCCTTGTCCACCTCTCTCTCCCTCCCTTCTCCCCTCAAATCTTCACCTTTCTGCCTAACTCCTTGTGAGTCTGGTCAGCCACCATGCAAACCTGAGACAGGTAACAAACAGGAAAACTGTGACACCGAAGTACTGTGTTTTGGTGAAGTGGATTGCTTTCTTCTCTCATTTCCTTTCTTATGCAGTTTCATTTGTGTGCTCCTGACTGCCCCAGTAAATTTAAAGCTCTTCAAGAACAGAAGCTGTGCCTTGTCTGTGCTTTGATACTCCCCAAAGAGCTCAATGCTCTCCACACAGTGGGTGCCCCAGAGTTGTCGCTAACAGATGCATGTAATGAGAACTTGAACTGCTCCATGAACCAATGGACCACAGATTGGTGTCATCATGCTGCTGTTTGTCTCAACCTCCAAGCTCTGGGCAGAAAGCCAAAGCCCACCCAAGATGTAATGGTCTTATAACAACACAGCATTTGTTTACAAGCCTTCTTAAGAGGCAGCCAGTTTGTAGCATCTAAAGCCTTCTAGATGTATTGTCTTATTAGCCCTCCTATCATAGTTTGGGGGTGATACAGCTCCCTATAGAAAAGGAACAACCACAAAGGAAATAGATATTGCACTCTATGTGTTTTTAATGACATTCACAAGACAACTGAGAAATCTGCGGTTCTCCTACTCTTTGAAATTTACTTTGATTTCCTCGGCCCTTGGTGACCATCCCATTGTTTTAAACTCCTGTCTGGAGCATATAAAATGGTCTTTGGTATTTATGGCAATAAGTAAATAATACTGGTCAATAATAATGATTGATGGTAGTGAAGAAGTCAGTAAAGGATTTCTGTTATTTATCCCTGGATGTAGAGGTCACCGAAACCTTTTCTTTTTAATCTGCTTAAAATCAGAAGGCAATGAGAAAGCAACGATTCCTAATCTTGGGCGACAATAGACAACTGCGATGAAATAAGTGCACTTCTCTTCAGGTCTTGGTTGATAGTTCTTCTCTATTTTCCTTTGCAGATGGACATTAGCTACACTGAAACACAAAAAGTCCCAACCTATTGGGTGGTGATGATATTAAGGTACTTAATTTGTTTTCACAGATCTGGTATGTTTCCATGGAAATATCAGTTGGAAGCCAACAAGTGAAAAGTAAGAATTCTGATTTGTACTCAGCTTCTGGAAGGTGGGACAGCTCAGAATGTTTGCTCTGGCACTGTGCTATTTACTTCACTAAAACAATCATCCATAGTTCCTTTTGCAATCTTCTATTTACTTCATAGTATTAAGTAGTATTTAGGTCAACCTACAGACCCAGTTTTTGGCCCAGTATAGTAAAAGAAATAGTCTTGGTATATAATCATCAGAATACCCAGGTTTAAATCTATCAATTTCAGCAGTGGAAATGTGAGCAAGTTACCTGGGCCCTCGGAGTCTCTGTTCTTTCTTATAGAAATGGTAAATTGCTATTTCCAGAGTGATTATGGCATTAAATGAAACAAAGTACATGATGGATTTAGTGCATGGTACATGGTAAATGGTTAATAAACGTCCATTGGACCTTAGGGAAGAGACAGAAAAGCCAAATATATATATGTGTTTCACCTCAGCCCACGTCCATATTCATCAATGATCTCACTAGGCTGATTAGGCTGAGAGGAAACACATTCCTTTAATATTAGGCTTTTAATCCCTGACTCCAATGAATTTCCGGACTTGTATTAGTTTCTTCTTGCTGCAACAAATTACCACAAACCTAGTGGCTTAAACCTGCACAACTTTATTACCTTACTATTTCTGTAGGAAAGAAACTTAACACCCTAGTGATTAGAAGCTCTGCTCAGAGTCTGATGTGTCTATAGTGGGCAGCTGAAGCTGTGGCTCCATTTCTAGATCAGAGTCTTTATCTCACCTCCCTGGTTGCAGGTCGGATTTCTTTTCTTCTCATGCTTTATACATGGCTCCCTCTATCTGCAAGTTAGCAAAAATACATCAAACTCTTATGCTCGGAATTTCTGACTTCTGCATTGAACTAGGAGAAAGCTCTGTTTTTAAGGTCTTATGTGAGTACATTGAATCCAACCAGATAAATCAAAGTAATTTCCTCATTAAAGTCAGCTGATTAGTAATTTAATTTCATCTGCAAAGTCTCTTTTACCAGATAACACCATTACATGTACTGTAATTGGTGTAACACAAGGGTGTATTTCTGCTAAGCACATGACATCATAGAGGATGAAATATAGGTTCTCTTTTTGATCTGTTTTCAATGGAGAACCATAAAGCAATGTTGAAGTAACATTGCTCACCAAACCATGCAAGAGCAGAACCACAATAACCCATGTTCACTTTGGTTATTTCTAATATATTTGGGATATCCATGCAAAGCCATTACTGTTTATTACCCTTGAGGCTTACTCTTCAAGCATATTTCCACCCTCAGTATCAGTCACCTGCTTTGTCAACCACCTTGTAGTTTTATTCAATGGCAAGAAAAGTAAAATTCATAAAATAACTATTACTTTCTTAAATCTGACCATGTGACATAAGAATAAAATCTGAAAGTATAGTTCATTTTTCTTTGGGCAAATTCACAATGAAAACACACTTTAAAGATATGATTGGTCCCATAGTGGACAGGCTTCCCAGGGCGCTCTTCATGAAAATGCCTCCAGAGGACCGCACATTTTCTGGAGTACTTTTAAAGGTCATGAAGACTATGAAGTTCCATTCTTGATTCTCTCATGAACAAAGAACAGTGTGCTACCTCTGTTCAACAAATACAAAGACTCACAATGGAGAAAGTCTATTATTAGGTAAAAAGGAAAGATCAAAGCTAAACATGTGATGTCAAAGAATTTCTGCTCTTGAAATAAACCATCCAGGTGGCATATATGCATGGCTGCCAGCAGGTTTTCTGAAGGTGGTCATATTCAATTACTTATGAGAAGGGAAAAAATACCTTTCTTTAAGCTATGTGCTTCTTGAAGACAATTGGGGTAACGTAAGGTTCTCAGAGACATTGTGAACAAGGTTATATTCAAGTAGAAACTTTCCCAGAAATGATTACCTGATTTTCTCCAGGTAGCTCAGGAAACAAGACCCAAATTGAAAACATGACCTACATCAGAGGAACCAGCCCCTGAAGTCCAAGAACTGAGCTCTGGACACCAGCTTAGGACACTGACACTGTAAAGCAAGATTTCTTGTTAGAGAAACGGTCTGGGATTGTAAATCGTTTAATCGTGGCTCCCTGCAAAGATGCATTTACCCCTTTGCCATTCACATTGCATCCCACCCTAATGGACAGGTACCTAGAGTTCATTTTAGAACAACATTTTATTATCCTGTAAAAATGAACCAACATCCTCAAACCCCTCACAAAGGATTCGCATCTTGGTCTATAATACCATGTGGTCACAAGGGAATACTCTTGCTCACTATGTATATATTATACTGGCTCAGAAATACCTGCTTTTAGAGAAAACCCTTCTACCCGGGGTATTCCTGGAGTATTAAAGATGAACCAAATAATCAAAGCTAGAGATTGGCTCACCCACTTAATGCTAATTTAACAGAGAGCAGAGAGAGAGAGACAGAGAGACAGAGAGAGAGAGAGACAGAGAGGGAGGGAGAGAGAGAGCTTGAATTTACAAAAACAGCCTTAGTGATACTTCATGAATCTGGAGATTGCATAAGTCAGGGCAAATTAATGGTTATAACTCAAAATCGGTGGCATTCCTTGTTAAATGGCCCTGGAAGCTTTCCTTCTATGGAAACTTGTCAACCCAGCTTCTATCTGGTCCTCACCATCCCCTATATCCTCAATGTCCTATCAATTCACTGACAGATGGAAAAAGGAAGTGAACTATGGTTTCCAAATCATGCCTCATGCTGCCCTGGGGTGCTGCAGTGAACTCACAGGGGAGGCACAACATACTCCACATTTTTTTTCAGAGAAATCGAATAATATTCAGTTTCTGTTGGATACTGAAAAACTACTTGTTTAAGGTAGTTTTTAATTTCATCACTTAGTCATAGTACACAAATTTTGATAATGTTATATCTTTTGAGTCTGGGTTTTAGTTACTGCTGCGGTAAACGGCAAGTATCACATGAAAATCATGTGCAATGAGATAGGACGGTAGGTGCCCATGCAACTCCAGGTTTAACAGCTATGCCTACACAGGCATGCACTTCTTGCTAGTAATTGCTGTAATTTAAGAATGAAATTAAAATATCATTTGTCTTTTATACACATGTACTGTTTTTTAGAAGCACAAAATTATGAGGACATAAATACTTGTTATGTTATTTGGATCTAACTATTTTGAAACTGGAACAATTAGGTAATTTTTGGCTAAGAAGTACCAGAAAAAATCCACTGAGTTTCTGAGAGAATGACGAGCTGAGACTGGGTATTGTGCTGAAAATTACTAGAAGCGAAGCCCAGAGGTAGTGTGTATACATCACCCCTCCTCCATTCTACTGCCCAGTATCCACCCATATATTTGACAGCAAGGAAAAGCGGGAAGTGTAGCCTAGCTTATGCCTAGGAGAAAAGGGAAAATCATTTGGTGAAAAACTTGTCATTTTTGACTGCAGAAATAAAAGTCAGGGGCACAAAATTGCCCTGTGTCCTCAGTGGTCCCTGCACTGAAAACTGGTACGATCGCACACACCGCACCCCCGAGCACCTTCAGCCTTTAGGAAGTGCAAAGCACCCTAAAATGAAGGCTTTATTCACTTCTCAGAACCTCATGAGCTGGTCAGGGAAACGACTGTCCCCTTTTCTATTGATAAAGAAATAAATTTCAAACACTATATTATTTCAGGTCACCTGATAGTGCACTAATAATAGTCAGGCCCAAATCCAATTTTATGGAATCTGAAGGGCTGTTTCTACTACCTTCAATGGCCAGAGCAGTGGACATTCAGGGAGTGGGTGTGGGATTTGGAGTTTAATGACAAGGAGAAGATCTGTTTGACAGGAGGCGAGAAGTGGGAAAGGGGAAGGAGGTGGTTAGACAGGCAGCCTGGGCTCTATAAGTAGGAGATGGTCATGTCCTGAGAATGACTTTGTCCTCAGGGCAAGCGAGCATCTTCCAAGGTATAATCTTCAGCTCCTATTGCGCTTACTGTGTGTCTACCATGTGCCTGACCACCCATCTCCCAGTTTTGCCCCTCATATAGATAGCCCTTCTACAATCAACTTTGCAATGCAGGAGCATGTCAGGAGAGAAAATTGCTCCAAAATCTTCTCTATCAATTTAATTACCTTCTGATTTTAGCAAATTTGTGGTGAGGAAATTTTTCTAATATAATCAAGTTATATAAAAAGTAGCCTCTCTTCTTTAACTCATCATCATTAATGGAAATGAAGAAGGCCGATCAAAAGCAGGGAAAAGCTTTTCTGGGGTTTAGGATATGCCAGTGATAACCCACAACATGAGCAAGCCTTGCGTAGTATGTATAAACATTTGTCTAATGGAAGCAGCTGCTTGGCCTCTTAAATTCTCTTCTGCTCCAGTAAACAAGTAGCATAAAGCTGGAAGTGCTGAACCTGAAGTTGCAATCTATAGCTTTCTTGCTTGGCGTGGTGGGCATGTGGTGAGGGATATCTGAGCTGCTGAGTGTAGCTGAAAAGGAATTCTCTTGCATGGCCAACCTTTATGTTATTGTATTTTCTGTTTGCATTCACTTTCTTCCTCTAAATGAAAGCCCTTAGGGGGCAGAGATTTCACCATGGGGTGCAAGGCAGAGGTCAACTGACCTTCTGATATTTTCTTTCCTTCAACAGTCAGCAAAACATGCCCATTTGGGGACATGTGTGAGAGATGGTATGAGACGAGGCTCTAGGAAGAAACCTGAGCTTTCTGGTGCTCATCAATGATTTACTGCTGCTTGAACCAGAGCTAGCTTGCCTGCAAAGCTATACTTATAGCCAAGCCAATTGAGTCTGACAGGGCAGAAGCTAAAATTATTGATGAAAACACTAAGAGCCCACATTTGAGAAGTTTATTCCTTTGATGTGATTTCTAGATGTGCATGCAAGTGACTCCCTCAGAACGTTTACACCCTGCAGCCTTCTCTGTGCAAAACACCAGAGCGCTGTGCCCTTCCTTATGAGGGACTTAGCATAAAGAGCTCCTGGTTTTCTTTCCTGCCACTAAAGAGAAATCCTGTAGAGATTTTGTTCTTGTAAAATGCATTCACAGGAATTCAGTATGTGCTGCTTGTAATCCATTCCACTCAAAGACTCCTGGAGATCCAGGGGAAGGGCACAACCCTTGGTTCTAAGTGTAGAAAGAAAAATCCTAAAGTTTTAAGTGACTGCATGAACTTATTTAATTGGAAAGAGATGTTAACAAACAAGGTTCCTGAGTTTTCAAGCGCTAAACAGGGCTTCCCATTGCATGAGGGCTTTGCCTGGCTTTAACCCATCACACTTCATTCATTCACCCACTCAGCTCTCGGCCTAGTAATTTTGGGGGGCTGCCATAATAAAATACCACACTTGGGGTAGCTTAAGCAACTGTCTTTTCAGTTCTGGATGTTGGAAATTTGAGATCAAAGTTCCAACAGGGTTGAAGTCTTTCTTCCTAGCCTGTAGAGGGTCACCTTCTCACTGTGTACTCACAAGAGCTTTCCTCTATGCATATATCCCTGACATCTTCTACTCATCTAGTAAGCACACTGGTTTGACTAGATTAGGGCCTCACCATTATCACTTCAATTAACCTTACTTATCTCCATAAAGACCTGTTTCCAAGGGGAGGGAGATATGGATTCACTGCATGAATGGGGCGTACAGTTCAGTCCGTATTATCCCTCATCAACACTTTCTGAGAATTAACTCTTACTATGTGGTACATAAGACCCATGATATCACTGGACCTCACAGCAACACAGAAGGGTGGGTGAAATGAAATCTCTCCTGAGTGCAGAAAGTAGATGGAAGAAAAGCAAATTAGAGCCTCTTGACTCCAAAGCCCAGACTCCAGCACAAAGAAGAGCTCATTTCATCGAGCTGAAGTAGTAACTTTCTACTTGTTTGGTATTTCTGGCAAATTTTCTCAGACAACAGAACTTTTACAGGTGACCTAAAAGGGATCTTAAATTAAAAAATTTTACTCTTAATAATCATCAGATAAAACCAGTATTAGGTTATTGCACCCTGTCATAGATTTCAATAAAAGTACTCATAGTTACCCCAGTATTTACCTCATGCCTCTTCAGCCCTGGGTTACTATTTCAGAAGAATTGTTGTTGCCCTGACCAAGAGGTCAAGTTTATACATGTTCTGAAAACCGGTAGAATTTCTCTGATGTGCCCTTGTTTTTCTGCTGTACCGTTATCTCTTACCTGGAGTAACTGTGCCATGCCCAATGCCCCGCTACCCAAAAGGGGCAACACTGTGTTCCAATCAACATCACTGGTATTATTGGACATGTCCTTACTTACAATAACATGGAACTTTCTACATAGGTGGAATTTGGAGCCCACTTGCAAATGCACATGTTTGCTGTTACAGAAAAAATGAGGGCCTGAGCTAAGATAGAATTTGATGTAATCTGGTTGAATCCTGCTTCTTTAGTTTGCAGTGCAAAGAACTCAGTGAACTGTCCAACTGCTTTTTACTTGTACATTCCTTCATCAAGACAATGGCCTTACCAAGCAAGTACAAGACCACAAGTTCAATATTTCAGTTTGCTTGGTGGAGAGGAAATAGAGATTTATGAATGACTTATGTCCTTTCTTCATGGATAGTGTTACAGCATAGTATGTGTGGCTGTGTTCACCGTATGTAGACACCATGCCAACAGGCATTTACGCTAATGTGTTCTTTACACAAGTTTTCTATCTCTAAAGTCATGTTGTCACCTCGTAGAGAAGACATGAGCTGCCTAATTTCTTTAACATCCTCCTTCCATCCTCTCATCCCACCCATGACTTGTAATTCTGTGATCCCTGTTGTAAGTTTTGCATACTTATGCTCTTGTTACTGAAGGTTTAGCAATGTCTCTAAAAGTAGTTCAACACAGTAGGATGGTAAAGGTTTAAAGAAATGTAGTCCTTTAATAGGACTATAAAATTGGGGGAAAGGGGCCTTATATAAATTATTTAATTTCTCTAACATTTAATTTCTTTATTTAAAAGAATAGGGGGAACAGTGTCTCCCTGAGAGAATTAGAGTCAAGTACAATGACTGTCAGTTGGTTAATTCCCCAAAAGTAACAGCACTGAGAGAATAGGTGAGTGAATAGAGTATAATGGACTATACTAGACAGAATTCCCATGCACTGTGTAGTCCTGTTGCGGTCTCTTCCCAAGTAGAAGAATTTAAGAAAATCACAGGACGCTTTACGATTTTTTTTCCTGCACTTAAAACAAGGCCTATTCTGTTTCTTTGACTCTCCAGGATTCTTTACGGGTAAAATTGCTTGCCCATAGTACGTATTGAGTTCTTGTCAAAAAACAATACCTTAACATAATCCCCCTAATACATGATACCACTTCTGTTACTGTCATCCCTGAGTGAGGCTATTCCTTGGTGAGAACATCTCTGGGTTTAGACAGACATCGAGGCCAATAAAAAATATTTATTGGGTGAAATATTCTCAGAAGAACAAGCAAACATTTGAGGTTGGATTTTGTATCAAGAAATGAGACTACCAAGAACCCTTGGTTAGTCAGCAATATCACTGAACTCCTGATTTGTATCAAGGCTCTGGATTTGTCATGGAAACTATATAAAAGAAATAAAGATTATACAGAATTTGAATGTTCATAAAGCTCTCCTAAACTGACAATTAGGCAGTACATGTCAAGGGCCTGCGGCATTTATTCAGTGCAGCTTATTGGGTACACACCACGTGGCAGATGCCATGCTACATGGCTGAGGTACAACAGTAACAAGGCACATCACCATCACTGACCTCACTGAGCCCAGAGTGTAGTGCACAGCACAGGGAAGTAAACATCTTTAGGTCAGGACCATACATACTGTGCTAGGGATAGAACAGAATGCTGCAGAAACACATAGAAAGTGTCTCTAACCTGCTGAGATGTTGGGACTGGAAAAGACTTCCTGGAAAAGTGGTGCCCAGGCTTCTCCAGAGGAGTAGATAGGAGTTACTGAGGGCATCAGGATTAAACCGTGTTCCAGGATGTTGGGGCAGCACGTTTGGAGGCCCAGAAACCAGAGATTCAACTAAGGGATATTTGAAGAATCAAAGGCATTCGGTCTCCATCAAAACCTGCTTACAATGTTCATAGCAGCTTTACTTATAATTATCCCAGACCAAAGAGAACCCAGATGTATTTCAGTAGGGAAAGAAGCACACTGTGGCACAGCCATATGCTGGTATTATTGAGTGATAAGAACTGCATAATTAAGTTGTGACTAGACAGGGAGAAAGCTCAGCTTGACTTTAGAGTGAAAGAAACAGTCTGAAAAGGCTGTGTACTACATGACTCCAACTATAGGATATGGCAGAAGAGTCAAAATTATGGACACAATGAAAGATCAGCACTTCCCAGGGACTGGAGGAGGAAAAGGGAAGAAGAAATGAACAGGGCCAATGTGGGGGAATTTCAGAGCCCTAAATTTGTTCTATGTAGTATTATGGTGGTAAATACATGCCAGAACACATTTGTCAAAACCCATAGTATGTACAATAGAGAGAGCGAACTCTATACATTTTAATTAATAGTAGCATATCAATGTCAGCCCATCAACAGTAATAAACATGCCAAGTGGTGCAAGATGCTAATAACAGGAGAAGGCATGGCGTGGGGTGCATGGTAACACTGTTCACCCATTTTGAAAATTACTGCGAACATGAAGTCTATGAACAAGCAGATACATAAGAACGTTCAGTGTGGCTCACAGAGTACCAGATGTCAGTGAACAATATCTGAGGAGGAAATGGGCGAGGTTGGCCCTGAAGAGTGTGTGAGTCAGTGGCTTCTCCCTTACAAATGCCGAAAACCGTTCCCTAGGACACTGACAAAATCAGACCTACCTTTTTAAGGAGTGATGGGCTGTGGGGCATAAGTATCATTAAACAGAAGAAAGGTGAGATGTGGGCGCTGCCAAAATCACAAGAGACAGAAGTAGATTCATGGTGATAAGGACACAGGAGATGGAGTAGAGATGCTTTAACTTGAAATTGATGGGTTTATTGGAGGTTAAAGGAGATAAAAAGGGTTCTGAGCATGTTAGAAAAATGTTTTTTAAAAAATAATCATAAATGTTTTTTAAAAAATAATCATACATGCGAAATACATTTGCCAGAGGCTTTTGGAGAGAAGGCAAACACAAGCCGCCCTCCTTGACTGCCTGCACACTGTGGGCCAGGCAGCCTTCACAGGTGTGCGAGATCCTCTGTGAAAGCGGTGGGAATCGGCTGGTAAGTATTCATCCAATTTCTCATGAACTTTGCAGTATTTTAATAGATGTCAACCAACTGTTGACTAGATCTTATGGCATTAAAAGATAAGAAAAAATATGTAGTGCCTCTTTGGGGAATTTATTTGTCCTGATGCTCTTGGCTTTGAAAAAGGGTAGAGTCAAAGAAAATATTAGTAGCTAAGTGTGAGCCAGAGAAATGAGGAACCTATGGTTATTTGTCTTTTAAAGATAGCATATATTGGGGTCTGTCTATAAAAATAACACATATGCAAAGCAAAAAGTGGAAAATAGGGAGACAAAAGTATATATTATTCATAATATCAATATCTAGAAATGAATGTTTTTACACTTAGCTTTTCCAGGTTTTTTCTATGCATACATACTGGGGGTTTTTTGTTTGTTTTTTGGGGGTGTTGGTATCAGGAATTGAATTCAGGACCTTGTCAGGCTTGCCAGGTGCTTCCAGGCAGGCTCTGTACCTCTGATCTACATCCCTGCCATATTTTGTTGTTTTTGTATTTATTGTTTATTTTTTGTACTGGGAATTGAACTCAGGACCTTGCACTTGACAGGCAGGTGCTTGTGCCAATGAGCTATATCCTCGGCTGTCCTGCCATGTTTTTTAAAAAACATTTCAGATCGTGATATATATTTGGGTTTTTTCTTCCCTAAATTTTAGTTGTTAGGGAAGATTGAGTTTTAGACTAGGTGACAATTACAAAAAGACACAAAAATATGGTAGTTCCAACAAGATATAAGCTTTCTGTTCTCTTATACAGATATTTCCTCATTTGACCTGTTTAATGACAGTTTGGACTTATGACCAATGCAGGTCAACTTATGACCTGCCTGCCACTCAAACTTACAAACTGTCTTCTCTTGGTATGGTTCTGTACACCTCGTTTATAGAACCTCAATATCTTTTTTTGGTATAGTACACCTTGTTTTTACAGTGATGTGATTTCAGCTGATGGTACTGTACAGTACAGGTACTGTAGTTTTATTTATTTATTTATTTTTTTAATTTTTTTTTTTTTTGCGGTACTGGGGATCGAACTCAGGATCTTGCGCTTGCTAGGCAAGCGCTTATTCCACTGAGCTATATCCCCAGCCCCGGTACTGTAGTTTTAAATTCTGTTACACACTACAATACCACATGCAAGAGTTATTCAAGTATAAGCAAGACCATCAAGTTGGCGTTTCCTTTGAGCATTTCTTTGTTCTGGATATGTTAATGTACGTACAATTTCTCACCTAGTAACCAATTTATTTGTGAATAGAACTTGGTCATTAAACAAGGAATACTGGTGTCCTGGAAGCAGAGGTAGACTGGTGTTCCACAGGCCTAGGCAGTTCTGTCCCTGCAGTTGCCTAGACACCCAAGTCTTTATGGTGCTCATCCCTTATCTTCAACCATGTATACATATTCAACCAACTGCAAATCAAAAAGAGTTCAAGAAAATGTTTTGCATTGAACATATTCAGGCTTTTTTGTCATTTATTTCCTTTAAAATATAGCGTAGCAATTAATTACAAAGCATTTACACTGTGGTAGGTGTTAGAAATAAGTAGTGTTTCCATCTTCCATGTGCCCAGTAGAGACAGGAGATTCTGACTCAGAAGGCCAATGAACTGCTAACACTGGGGTTCACATTGGGGCCCCACTACCATGTGCCCCACGGTACCTGAGGTGCTAGAGCAGGTGGTTCACAAACTGCTGGCACCATGGTTCACATCTAGGCTTTACACATGCCCTGACCTCCTGAAGGAGAGCAGAAACAGGCTGTCCATGATCCCCACCAGTGCAGCCCATGTCTGACTCCTGTGTACACCCTGAGCTGCCTGGAGACAAAGAATCAGGATGGCCATGATCTCTTGACCCTTTGATTCATGTCTGAGCTCTGCCTGTGCCCTGAGCTGCCTAGGGACACAGAACCACTGGTCTGTGATTGTGCCACAAGTACAGCCTCCTTCTGAGTCATACCCATGCCCTGACCTGTGAGGGGATACTGGATCAGATGGTCTGCCATCAGCTGACATCACAGTTCACGCCAGAGACCTGGGAGAACTAGGTACACATCAGCATTTCCCAGAAGACCCCAGACTAAACAGCACATTTCAGCAGACATTGAGGGGCAGGCCGGACCACCAGGAAAACTATGGATACTAATGACATTTGCTGAGCTGCCAGAGAAGATGGAGACTGAGTGTTCTACCTCCGGCATCAAACGTGACAAGATCAAGGACTAAAATGCAATCTCAGAACTCCATCCCACTCAGAACAAGTTTAAGAGACATCAACATAAGACAACTTGGTAAACACACACCTGAAATTGCTGAAATGATTGTCATGGAAGCAAAGAAACAACTCCATCAGGCCATAGAAGACATCAGATCAGAAATAATCTCTCAAGCAGAAAAGGAAATGACAATAATAATGAAAGAATTGCTCAGCACATCTAAAGAAGAAATATATTTTAAAAAATAGATGAGCATAGGCAACCCATGGAAATGTTAAGTGAACAATATAGGAATGAAGTAGAATGCATGAAACAGATTCAAAGAGATTTCCAGGAAATCGAAACTTCCATTGAAAGCTGGCAAAACTGCTTGAGTGAAGCCGAAGACAGAATTTCAGATCTTGAAGACAGCATGGCAGCAAGTGATCATGAAAGAAAGGATCTCTTATAATCAAAAAGAAACCAGGAAAGAACAATCCAACAGGTGTAAGACAAAGCAATGAAAAATAATGCAAAACTAACAGGAGTCAGTGAAATAGCAGGAGGCAATGCAAATGACATAAAAAGGATATTAGCAGAAATAATAATAGAAAATTTCCTAAGCATGGAAACAGAAACAGAGATACAGTTAAATGAGGCATACAGAACTTCAATTAGTCATAACCAAAATAAAACTACACCCAGATATATAATAATCAAGATCCCAGATCTCCAACAAAAGGACAAAATATTAAAGGATGCTAGAGAAAAGAAACAGACCACCTATAAAGGAAAGCTGATCAGAATTATGATAGATTTCTCAACACAAACCATCCAATTGAGAAGAACTTGGAGAAAAGTTTTATAGATCCAAAGACAAAACAGCTTCCAACCAAGACTGATGTATCCTGCCAAACTATTCTTCAAGTTTAACAGAGAAATAAAATTTTTCCATGACAAAGAGCAACTGAAGAACTTCATGAATGCCCAAAACAGGCAGTCCATGATCACTGCCAGTGCATCCCATGTCTGGCTCCTTACAAAGTGTACTAAAAGATATTTTAGGCAGAGAAAAAAATGACCACAATTACAAGACCAACAATAGAAAGGAACCCTCAAGAAGAGCAAGCAATTAAACAGGTAGAAAAAGTAAGAAACCAACAGCAATAGATAACATGACAGTGATAAGCCAACACATATCAGTTATAACCATAAATGTAAATGGCCTCACTTCACCAGTAAAAAGAAACAGACTGGCAGAGTGGATTAAGAAAGGAAATCCAACATTGTGTTGTACACAGGAATCCATAGACTGAAAGTCAAAGAATGGCCAACAGTTCTCCATGCAAGAGGTACCCAGAAAAAAGCAGAGGTAGCTATTATGTTTGCAGACAATGTAAACTTCAAACCAAGAACTATCAAAAGAGATAAAGAAGGCCACTAGATACTTGCTAGGGGAAAACTGTAAGAGGAAGAGTTAACAATCCTAAACATGTATGCACCAAGTATTAGAGCACCAAACTATATAAGACAAATCTTAACAGACATGAAAAACCAAATAATTAATAACACTATTGTAATAGGGGACCTCAACATGCCTTTGACACAAAGAGACAGGTCAACTGGACAAAAAATCAGCAAAGAAATAACAGATCTGAACCAAATTTGTGAACAAATGGACTAACTAGATGTATACAGAGTGTTCCACCCTACAACATCAGAATACACAGTTGCACATGGGACTTTCTCTAAAATAGACCACATTCTAGCCCATACAGCATACCTACCTAAATGTAAAAGAATTGAAATTATCCTATGCACATTATCTGACCACAGTGCAGTGTGGAAATTAATGACAAAAGGAACTCCAGAAACTGCATAAACACTTGGAAATTAGACAACAACCTCTGGAACAACCAATGGGTCACAGAAGAAATTAAAGAAGAAATTTAAAAATACCTACAAACAAATGAAAATGTAGATACAACTTACCAGAACCTGTGGGGTTCAATGAAAGCAGCCCTCAGAGTGAAATTTATAGTAGTGAACTCACACATAAGGAAAACAGAAAGACAACAAATAAATAGCCTAATGCTGCACCTCAAACTTTTAGAAAAAGAAGAACAAGTCAAGCCCAAAGCCCCTGAAGGGAAGAGATTATAAAGATCAGGGTAGAAATTAATGGAATTGAGATGAAGAAAGCACTACAAAAAATAAATGAATCAAAGAGTTGGTTCTTTGAAAGAATAAATCAAATTGATAAACCCCTAGCCAACCTTATCAAAAAAAGAAAGGGAAGAACTCAAATTCATGCAACAAGGAATGAAAAGGATGAAATCACTACAGATCCTACAGAAATTCAAGAGACCATTGAAACCACTCTGAAAATCTTTACTGCCATAGGACAGAAAACTCAGAAGAAATGGACAGATTCCTAGAAATGTATGAATTACCAAAGTTGAATCAAGAAGATATAAATATCCTGAACAACCCATTATCAATTAATGAGATTGAAAACATGATTAAAAATTTACTGACAAAGAAAAGCCCAGGCCCTGATGGATCCACAGCAGAAGTTTGCAAGACATTCAGAGAAGATTTAATGCCAACACTCCTCAAACTCTTCAATGAAATTGAAAAGGAAACAATTCTCCCTAACTTATTTCTGAAGGCAAGTATTACACTGATACCAAAACCGGAGAAAGACCCAACCAAGAAAGAGAACTACGGACCAATCTCCCTAATGAACATAGATGCAAAGATACTCAATAAAATACTAGCAAATAGAATGCAGCACATCATCAAGAAAATCATACACTATGACCAAGTAGGATTCATCCTAGGAATGCAGGGATAGTTCAATATTTGCAAATCAGTAAGTTTTATGCACCATATCAATGGAGCCAAAGACAAAAACCATATGATCATCTCAATAGATGGAGAAAAGTTTTCCACAAAGTCCAATCTTTTATGCATTCATGATAAAAAAAAAACCTACAGAAAATCGGAATAGATGGTCTTTACCTGAATCTGATCAAAGTCACCTATGACAAACCAATACCCAACATCATACTAAATGGACAAAAACTGAAAGCTTTCACTTAAAAATCAGGAACAAGACAAGGATGTCTGCTGTCACCACTCCTGTTCAACATAGTTCTGGAGGCATTAGCCAGAGCAATTAGACAAGAGAGAGAAATGAAAGGAATAAGGACAGGAAAGGAAGAAGTAAAACTATCAGTATTTGCAGATGACATGATACTTTACATGGAAGACCCCAAAAACTCCACAAGAAGACTCCTGGAATTAATTGACAAATTCAGCAGAGTAGATGGATATAAAGTCAACACCCAAAAATCAATAACATTCCTCTACACAAACAACAAACAGACTGAGAGAGAAATTAGGCAAACCATATCTTTCACAACAGCGTCCAAGAAGTTGAAATATTTAGGAAGCAATCTAACAAAAGAAGTAAAAGATCTATTCAATGAAAACAACAGTACTCTGAAAAAAGAGATCAAAGAGGATTTAAATAAATGGAAAATCATTCTTTGCTCATGGATAGGAAGAACCAACATTGTGAAAAATGTCCATACTACCAAAATTGTTGTACAGATTCAATGCAATTCCCATTAAACTACCTTTACCATACCGCAGAGATCTAGAGAAAATGCTCCTTAAATTCATCTGGAACCAGAAGAGACCCAGAATAGCAAAAGCAATCCTGGGCAACAAGGACAAGTGATACTAAACTGCACAGGCAATACTTCAAAGAATCAAAAAATGGGGTCTCATCCTACTGAAAAGTTTCTGCACATCTAAAGAAATCACCAGCAGAGTAAAAAGAAAACCCACAAACTCAGAAAAAATTTTAACTGACTCTCCCTTGGACATAGGTCTTCTATCTTGAACATATAAAGGATTAAAAGACATCAGCTCCCCAAAATTCAAAGACTCAATCCAGAAATTGGCATCTGAGATGAATACATACTTCTCAAACAAAGAAATACAAATGGCAAATAAATACATGAGAAAAAGTTCACCATCATTAGTCATTCAAGAAATGCAAATTAAAACAACATCGAGATTTCATCTCACCCCAGTAAAAATGACTATCATTAAGAAATCAACCAATAACAAATACTGGTGAAGCTGTGGGGAAAAAGGCACCCTTCTCCACTACTGGTGGGAATGCAGACTGGTGCAACCACCGTGAAAACCAGTTTGGTGATTCCTCAGGAAACTAGGTGTAGAGGTCCCATTCAATCCAGCTATTCCCCTTCTGGATATTTTCCCAGAAGAACTGAAAACATCATATCACAGCAATATATATGCAGTCGTGGTTATAGCAGTGAACTTTGTCATAGCTACATTGTGGAAGCAACTGAAATGTCCATCCACTGAGGAATGGATAAAAGAATTGTAGTATTTTTATATAATGGAATATTATTCAGCTATAAAGAAAGATAAACTCGAGGATTTTACAGGTAAATGGTCACAACTAGAGACCATAATTATAAGTGAAATAAATCAGACCTCCATGTGTAAGCAACGTATTGTCTCACTAGTGTAGGAACCTAAAAGAGTGAATAAAAATTCAGAGGTATGATAGACATTGTGAAATGAAAGGAAACTCCTCAAAAGTAAAGAGCAACTGTAATGAGGGAAAAGAGAAAAGAAAGAAGGGGATATTGTACTACTGACTTCTATCACTTTACTGAAAGGATCAGTTAATTATTAATTATTTCACCAATCTTGCATATCTTTATTTGTTTTCCTGAGAAACTACTTTGAAGATATCAATATGTAATACAACAACCATTATTAATTTACTACCACTTTGTCTGTAACTCTCTATTGCCTATATTGTTCTTATGCTATTTTGTAAATGGATGTCTGTTTAATATGTTTTCCTTCTTTTATTTTTAAAATAAATTAGAAATAATGTAGAGGCCAGACATGTGCTGCATGCCTATAATCCCAGCACTCAAGAGGCTGAGGCAGGAGGATTACTGCAACTTCGTGGCCAGCCTGGGTCACAAAGTGAGTTCAAGGCCAGCCTGAGCTGCATAGTGAAACCTGTCTCAAAAACACACAAAATATAATAATAATGTAAGATGATTTAAACTACATTGGAGGATGTGTATAGATTACTTGCAAATACTATGCCATATATAAGGGTCTAGAGTGACTGTAGATCTGCTATCTGTAAGAGTTCCTGGAACCAATCCCTACAGTACTGAAGGATGACTGCACTTTTTTTTTTTGATACTCGAAATCGAACTCAGGACCTTGTGCTTGCCAGCCAGACACTTGTGCCACCGGGCTATATCCCCAGCCCTGCACTCTCTGGTTGTTCCAAATTTCCTAAGTGTTGCTGTGTATCCCATAGTTGAAGAAGGCCCAGCAGTACCCCACATTCTATTCCAGCCAAAGGGGGAAGAAGACACTGAGGAAGTGGCAGGCAAGCTTCGAATTCTAAATGTGTGCCTGAGGGTTTGCACACTGCTTTTCTGCCCACTTGCCATTTGTCAAAATTAAATACATGCTTACTCTTAGTTACAAGGGAGACTAGGAAAAGTTGATCGTCCACTACATGGGCCTAGACATTGCAAAATGTAGGGTGAGTTTATTTCTAAATGCAAAGGGGAAATTGGTACTGGGCAGGATTGTCAGCTTCTTCCTTACATTTCTAATTAATCATGTGTGTACTCTTACCCACATGGGATATCCTGGTGCTCACCTCTGTGCCAAGGGAGAAAACTTAGAGCATCATCCAGTGATGCCTTCCACTCAAAGTCTAAGATTTCTCAAGGATATAAAGTTTCTCCATAAGGGTTGGAGGTGGCCAGATCTGGTGACTTCCAGGACAGCTGCCTGTAAAATTTTTACTTGGGAAAAGGGTAAGTGGAAAAGAGAATCATTATGTTTCTTAAGAATGATGAAATCTTATAGGGAAGGAATTGTGACACCTTAGCCAATGTAGAGGATTCCTGGGGCTGTAGACAGACAGAAACTCCTTTGTCCACTGACCTCTTAGAAACTCTTCTTGTTCATTAACTTCTGTGGCCACAACTAAAGCGAATGTGGGAGAATAGGCCTTTCCTGGGGATGCACAGCTTTCCTCAGGGTTGCTTTGGGGATCTGGAAAATTACAGCTTTGGTGGGCCATGTTAGTGGTTTCTTTGATCACACAATTTTTTTCAAAATTCCTAGCAGTTTTCTGGACTATTTGCTTCTAGTCATTTCTATGAATGTCCAAAGATCTTGTCTGCATAAACCTTAAGTTTCTAGACACTTGCTTATTTACTTCTGTCTGAACTTGGACTATTTTCTCTCCAGTAGCAACTTTGAGGCCATCTGAAATAACAGGCTTGTATGAAACAACAGTGTGCTTAATTCTATATTTGCCATTGGACTGGCTTCTATGATTCCATTAACAACAGGTCCTGGAGAAAGGCTCATAGACATGGTATTATTATTTCCTGTTTATGGTACTGAAGCAGTGCAATTTTAGATCTCCGAGACACCTAAATTACTAGACTCCTAGTCAAATCAGATTGCAGTTCCGAGCACAGGGGACATCCCCATAAGTTCTATATTTCCTTCCATTTCTGGTTGAAAACTGACAATTTCTTGCCAAAATTAATTTGCCTTACTAAAAGTAGTAAGAAATAACCAATAGAAACCCGCTTTTTGGTTATGGCTCACTGTTGCTGCTAAATTTCCAAGTTTTTTAACCAGAAGTTATCAAACTTTCCCCAAGTGTCTTGCCGGACTTGCTTTCTAGCCTGCAATATCTGTTTCTTTGCTGCCTGGCACACAATTATTAGATGAGATAGATATATTTTTATGTATCTGTTAACCCTCAAAGATACTATTTCTGTTATTGACATATGTTTAGTTATGATTCAGGCTAAGTTGCTTTTACAAAAGTCTCAAAATACAATATACCAAAATGAAGTAGTTCTTTTGCAAAACAAAAAGTTAGAGAGCTAAAACTGTTTTTATTTATGAGGTTGCCTACAGACCCAGATCTCTGCCATCTTACTTATCTTACACCTGCTAGAACACCATCCCCAGATGCTTGAGCTGAGCTTCTACACAAGTACACATGTGCCTTCCAGCCAGGGCAGTGGAGAGCAAGCCATTCCTCCTCTTTGATGACTGTTACTCTCAAGTTGTTCATATCCCCATCTGGTCACTGGTCTATTTCAAGGCAGATGGAAGGCCACCAGCATTTGTAGTTTGGTGGAAATGGTTGTCTATTACTAAATTCAAGAAGACTAAACAGATGGCCACTAGAAACAATGAAAGTCTTCCACACCAAGGAATGATGTGTGTGCCAATACCCATGATTAAGCTGACTGAGTATTTTATCACATCCTCTTTCACTAGACTTTGTCATCTGACTTGGGATGTGCATATAAAGCTTTACTGAACATCTGGATTTAGCAGTTTTTATGCACATCTCTGGATCACTTAAGAGAGACAGATACTTTGGCACAGAAAGGTTATGTAAGAGCATTTTAAGGATATCTGGTCGTCTTTTAGGACTGTAGCAATTTGTACCTCTAGCTGCAGTATTTAAATCTACTTCCTCCCAATGCAATCTCCAATAGTTAATATTTTGAAACTTTTCCTCAATTTAATATATTCTTGCCTTTGAAAGTGCTTTTCATTTTATGAAATAAAATAATCAACCACAAATATTTACTGACCACCTATAAAAATGTTTTCTGTAAAACACCAAGGTAAATAGAATGATTTTTAAAAGGCTTTTTTTATTTGAAGGAAATATTTGAAGAGTAGCAGGTCAGGTAACAGTCAGGCTGGAGCTCTAAACTGATTTTAAGCTGTCCATGTTTGTCTGTGAAAATTGTTTTGAAATTTAAAACCAAATATAGACATGAGAAATTCAGAAAAAACAATTTAAAGAAAACCAGAATAGAAAAATCACCATTTAATATTTCATTGTAGCTATTCTTCCTAAGTATGTATATTTACATTTATACTTTTCTGCATGTGGGAGTTTTAGTTTTAAGTTTTTCCCACATTTTTTATTACTGTGTGTTGGTCATACAGATAAATGGGTTTCCTTTCAGCAGATTTGTACATAGTTTAATCATCTGCCCACTGCCATCACTCCCTTGTGCTGGCCTCCTAGCTTCACATGTTTGGGGGAGCATTTCAAATATATAATCATTTTGACCATATTTATGCCTTTTATTACCCATCTTTGTATGCCTTCTGCTTCCCTTCTCATTTGCCTCTTGCTAATAATGGCCTCCCTTCTAATTTCTTGTCATCTCTTTTAGGTTCCACATATTAGGGAGAACATCTGATGTGTGTCTGAGTCTGGCTTATTTCACTTAGCATGGCAATTTCCACATCCACCTATTTTTCTGCAAATGACAAATATTTTTCTTATTTATGACATATATATCTCACATTTTTCTTTACCCACTTATACTTTTTACAAACTTGGTTTTTGATGTATATAACATTCATATCATTCTTCTTCACTTAAAGATATACATTATATATTTACTACACTAGAAATCCTTCAAAAACTTAAGTTTTAGTGATCACATGCTACCACTATGACATAGTTAAACATAAAAAGCTAGCATTGATTAAACATATTAAAATAACAACCACTGAACCTAATCTTTTGAATCACACTTATATTATCAATAATCAATAATATTATAACCCCCACCACTGTACTTAATTCTTCTCTCTCTCTCTCTGTCTCTCTCTCTCTCTGTCCCCCTCTCTCTCTGTCTCTGTCTCTGTCACACACACACACACACACATACACACACACACAGGCCCATGTACACACACACACACACACACAGGCCCATGTACACACACACACACACACACACACACACACACATGCATAGTCCATAAAGCAGGGACCAATTCTATGCCTTTGAGGAGACACTTGGAAGTGAGTGGAGGTACTTTTGGTTGTCGTGCTCTGGGGATGCTTTTCACATCTACTGTTAGAAAGAGCCCAGGGATGCTGCCGACTATCTAACAATATCTGGGCAGGCCCCACAATACAGAATTATCTAGAACCAAGGTAAATCCTGCAAAGGTTCAAAAATTGTGCCGTAGAGTCATGCCTATTACTTACTGTGTGATGATTTTTTTTCCACTTGTAACTTAGGGGTTGGCCAGCATGACTTGCCCTAGCCAACAGAATGAGGTAGCTATTTCAATGTGATATTACTGTCTTTTTTTATCTTTTTCTCTGTGGCTTTCTTATCTTTCTTTCTTTCTTGAGTACTGGGGATTGGACCCAGGGCCTCCACACTGAACTACATATGCTGTTATTCTTAATTTTTTAAAGTTTGAAATAGGCTCTTACTAAATTGCTAAGTTGCCAAACCTAGGACTGAATTCATGATTCTCCTGTCTCAGCTTCCCAGAGTGCCAGGATTATGAGCTTGCACCGCTATACGTGACTCTTTTGACTCTTCTAACGCCAGGTAAAGGATATGTTCTGTCCACTCTACAAGATGAGAGAAGAATGAGTGCTGCGGAGCAAGATCACCTCTGCAGACACAAAACTGCCCTGCACAGCCGGTCAAAGTCACAGATACAGAAAATGTTCGCTAATGATTATTGTTTTAAGTCCCTGGGATTTGGGGCAAGATTTTATTTAGCAATAGCTAATTGGTACATTAGATGGGAAAACCAGCTTGTTCAGTACCACAAAATTAGTAAGGGAAAGAGCTGGCTTTTGGACTAAAGACCTGCTAAGTAGTGCCTACACCTACCCTGAGACCAGTGGTGATGAACCCGGAGCACACATGCCACAGTAGCCTGTTTGTTACCATTGAAAGCTCTAAAAGATTCTACCTCACGGCTTTAGATTGTGCAATTGCCTTCTGCATCCCGCTCCTTGCATTCAATGAATCGCACATTGGAAATATTCGGGGGAAAATTACATCTGTCTAAATATGTACAGACTTTTTGTTGGGGTTCATTATTCCCTAAACAATATGGTATAACAGCTATGTAACATGGCATTTACTGGAATTAGGTATGACAAACCATCTAGAGATTATTTGAAGTATACAGGAGGATGAGTAGAGGTTGTATGCAAATATTAGAGTATTTTCTACAAGGAATTTGGGCAACCACAGGTTTTTGGTATCTTGGCAAATGGGAGTATGGGCCCTGCCACCGATCCCCCACAGATGCCAAGGGACAACTGTACTGTCTTTCTCATGCCACCACTTATGTACCCTTCTTTTGTTGACTACCCAGGTTGTTTCCTGTATTTTGTAATTGCAAATAAAGCTCTGGTAAATATCTTTTACATGGGTGTTTTCTGTTTTTTTAGATTCAATAGAATTTTTCCATCAAAAGATATAGTCTCTTTAAAGAAAATTGGTATATTTTTCCTGCAGAATTTTGCAAGATTTGATTCATCCAAATAATTCTATTAAGTGACAAAACTATCATTAAATAATTGAGTTTAATATTGTCTTGGTTACTTTTCTCTTATTGCTGAGACAAAATACCCAACGCCCAAATTGAAGGAAGGAAAGGTTTACTTAGCTTACAATTTGTGGAGGTTTCAGTCCATACTTGGCTGATCCTGAGGCAGAGTGGCACATGGCAGAGGGCAAACGTTCATGGCAGCAGAGCACAGCAAAACCAGAAGAGCAAAAGGGAGGAATGCCTGCAAATAGCCTCTTTCCTTCCCTTACATTGTAAACAGCCTACCCCAACCCAGGGGGTGTGTACCTCTCACATAATCTCCATGCCCTCCTCTACCACAGGCTCAGGATGTATACAAAGTAAGCACCCTGGCTTCCTTCTGAGTCACTCAGCTAAACCTCTAGACTCCCCAAGTTGACACAATGTATCATCCATAACAAATATGTTCCATAGCTAAGACAATAATTTTAGATAATGCATCAGAAATTTCCTCTTAGGTGATATTTATAAAATTTTAAACTGCTTGTGCATCCCATGATCACAGATGGCCATGATATTTAATGCAAAATGCAACTTTTTGGCACTTCCATGTTGCATGTCATTGGCTGCACGTACAGTCAGATATACATTGATTCTTATATCTGAAAGAATGTGGTTGACTTCTGCAGCAATTCAGACAGAAGCTACTTTTAGGGAAGAATGAGACCAAAAGAGTGAACCTGTCAAACAAAAGCCTCACTGAAGTGATGGACAGCCATTGTGCAGAAGCAGAGGGGATAAGGATGCTGGAGAGTGATGGTCGTGGGAGGACTGCTGTCTAATACAATGCATGTCTAACAGGGACATGTGAATAATGTGATTTTGCAACAATAAGCCTCAGCAAAAAATAGAGATAGATGTAAATGGCTTCCCAAAGCCAGCATGTGACCCCAGTGCAGAAGGCAGGATTTACTTTGCTTATTTTCACTGAGCAAAACCACTTGTATCCACAGAACATCACCGTCAAACCTCTCCTCCAGTGGTGGAGGGTGGTGGTGGTGGGTGGTGGTCAGCAGCAAACAGTACAGAAGAATATCCAGTTTTCCCTAAAGGGCTGGTGGGGGAATGGGCAGATCTGAGTCAAGGAATCTAACTGAGGCTTTATTCTTTAAAACATATCATTGTTGCCCTTAAAAGGCAGCAGGATCTTAGTCAACACCACCTCCTCCACCAAGCTGCCTTGCTCATGAGCATCCAGCACTGTGGCTTCCAGAACACAGCAGAAGTGTGAGACCAGTGTGGGCACACAGGACCCTGTACATAGCAGGTCCCTAAGCTTAAAACTTAAGGCTCCACCTCAGATGACTTCAAATTCTTGGAAATGTTATCTTTAATCTATTGTGCACAATGTAAGACTTACAGGGGCTTGGAGTATGCCCCACTCCTGTGACCAGTGAAGTCCCCATCCAGAGTCCCCACCCTCTTCCTCCCTCTCTCCCTTCCTTCTTTGCTTCCTTTTCTTCCTCCTAGGACAGCCACTAGTGACTGGTCACTGTATTGGGTATCTTTTATATGGATTTGAGCAAGACATAATCCCAACAGTAATGAGGGAATAGACATGCAAATAATTACAACACAGTATGTAAGTTTGAGCCAATGTGTCACAGGAGTCCTGCTACAGGCAATTCAATTAGATAAAATATTACAGCAGTCAGGGCTGGGCCCCCAAAGGAGCCAGTGCAGAAGGAGAGATATCTCACACTTGTGGGAAAAGCAGGCACCTCCATCTGAGGGCCAGACCTCAAGACAAAAGCTAAAACAAATGCACCCACATACTTCCTAAGGATAAACATTAGGGATTGATATTCTAAAAAGTTCTCTAACACCTTGAGAAAGCCAGGAAGTCACCAACCCACCCCCTCCAGGAAGAGCCCCTGTTCTGCCCCCATGCCCATTTGCTACAGGACTTCCTTCCCCATTTGATCTTGATTTAACCAATTTTATCTGAGTAATTATACCTGTAATCTTATTGGTTGATCATAGTTTTGTGCCACCTCATTCCCACCTTGCAATTTCCCATTTTTCCCCACCCTAGACCTGCCTCACATCATGGATTTATTCTATAAAAATCCCTAGAAAATACAAGGTCCTTGGCAACCCACTTAGGACCCCTTCTGTTTCTCTCTCAGGCAGAAGTTTCCTTTCCTTCGATAAATATACTCTGCCCTTAACCTCCGGTTAAAATTCTTTCTTTGATTTTAGAGAACAGGAACTTAACATCTAGCAGGTTGGGGGTTTCTTTCCCTTTATCAGTCCTATGTAAGACAGACTACCTGGTGGCCATGAGAGCAAAGAAAGGTTCCTGGTAAAGGTGAGATGTAAGTGTTCCTCAGATGACGGTGAGCAGGAGGAAAGACCTCCCAGGCTAGTCTGCACAAGCACAGAGACATGAAAGCCAGGAACGGTTCATGGGCAGCCCATGGTCCTGGGGCACAGTGTATAGAGCTCTGCCAGAGGACAGAGGTTTCAGGGGAAATGCTTGGAAAAAGAGCTTGGTGACAGCAGATGTCTGTACTTACTCTGTTGCCATGGAGGCATGATGTGAGGCTTTGGAGAAAATGAGTGTAGCCCTGTTTCAGAAAATTGTCCTGTCAAACTCAATGAAGGCAAACTAGGAGGTTCACAGAAGCAGGAGTTGGGCAGGAAGAACAGACCAGGGCTCAGCTACATCAGCTGCTGACATAAAGTAGAATGTTGTTCAGTGGAAACAACACTCTACTTGTGTTTCTCAGTGATCTTACTGACCAATTTCTGTAGTCATTTGGACCAGTGGTACAGTTGATCCAAAACAGTTGTTAAGTTATCTAGGAACCTAAAATGATTACTGGTATCATTCTGAGCAGTCAAACAAATTTGGAAAAACAAGCTTTGAATAAGCTCCATTGGGCCAAAAAGTGGGAATGGTAAAGGAATGCAAAATTTTTTTAAAAATTTTTATTAGTGCATCTTTGTAGTAGATAATGTTTACATTCCTTGTGGGAATTGTTACATGTGCATGATACATCTTAATTCTTCCTTTTCATCCTCTTTTCCTTCCCTCTCTCTACCTTCTTACAGTTCTCTGTTTTTCTGAACATGTTTGCGGTACACGTTTACATTCCTTGTGTGGAGTCCATACATATACATAACACTGCTTAATGGACACGGCTTTTATCCTAGAGCCTCAGTGGATTGGCTATGAAAGAAATTGTAAAAGGCATTTCTGATTTCAGAATAATGTGCATGTACTAGAAATTCAGCCCCAAAGCATCAGTGGTAACCAAGTAAGCAGGAGGGAAGGTTTAGGTGAAGGACACACAGCTGTGAGAGAATTAATACTCCATGGGGTTTTGTTGCAGAGAAAGCTTCCAATTTGTGTTCTGCACACACGAGTGGGATAAAGGCCCTATCATTACGATTCTCACAGGCCAAGCATGTGCACAGCTTCCTCTGCTCTCCTTTGTCATCTTGATGAGCTGGGTTTGTGGGAATTGCAGTGCATTCTTTTCACCACTGGGACTCCCCAAGGGCACTGGACCAGCAAGGGCCATTGTGCTTATTACGATGGGACAGCCGTAAAGGGCAGCAGCTTTTCAAATCCAAAGAAAAAGGCAGTCTCTCTGTGTCCTTCCAGGTAGGCTCAGTTATACGGCAACAACAAAACTGCACAAAATTCAAAACAGAAGTTTGCTTCTTATTCACGCTTACATGTCTGTGGGTCATTAGTGGGAATCTCTGACTCACATCATCCTCAGGTTATAGAAATAGACTGGTTTTACCCACTGCCCAATATACCAATTCCTGAAAGGACAAGGTTTGTAAAAGGGAAATGTGAGGAGAGGGAGCCCGTGACTCAAACTCACTTCCCAGAGGACAGGGTTTGGAGATATTCATGGAATGAAGAAACCAGGGTGGATCTGAAGCATGGGGAAAGGTGATTTTAAGAAAGGAATGTCACACATATGTGACATTTCACCATGGCTCTTTATAGGTTGTACAAACAGGAATTGGTGGCTCTGGGGTGACCTGAGGGTAAGTTTCTGACCTTTTAAAACTAAATATCTATTGGTTACCTGGGCAGGCCCAAATGCAAGGTCAGTGATTTCAACCAGGTGGAGATAGATAAAAGCAGCCTTCGAGCTTCTGAAAAACTACTTACCCAGGTGTTACCATAGTGACTGTGCTCCAGAAGTGTTACTGATAGCAAAGCTAATTGGAAGTATGCTGCTTAGCTATGTAACTTCTAACACTGAGGAACAAGAGCAAGTAGCTAAAAACAAGTGAAGCTAGAGGATTTATTCAGGATTTCCATTGCTCTCACCTACTCGCTCAGATCCAAGTTGTTGGAAGCTACTGATCTAAGCAACAAAGGAAAGTGATCACTATAAGTTTTGCACCTGGAATTAAATGGTCCTGTCTACACGTCCCTTAGCCTGTAACCCATGGTCCAGAACTAGTTATGAAGCTGGAAAGAAGAGAATGGAATGTGCACGAGGACAAACAGCTGCTATCACACCTTGCAAACGCAGACATAGGGGCCACTGAGCTGTGCGCCAATTAAAGCTTATCACGTGCATGAAAAGAAATAGAGCATGGAGGGCCTGGAACCCAAAGGGCTTAGTGTGCCAATCCCAACTGGTGACCTGTCCTTGCAGACCTCGTTCTCAGTTCCTACAAAAGCACACATTTCACCTTCTGCCAAAGAAATGAGACAAGTTCAAAGAAATCCATTCTTTAGTAGGAAATACTTTTGTGGACTCCACTTTGACTGTTAAGTAGCCTGCAGGACTGTTCCATGCTAAGAGATACAATCGGGAAACACCAAGTACCCAAAATTAGTTCTCATACCTTGGGTGCCTCTCTGTACCCCTCCTTCTCTCCTACACTCCTGTTGGGGCTCCTTTCCTTCTTTCAACTGCCTAATGATTTCATCTTTTTCTTTTTTTCTTATCTTCTAATATAAAGCCGTTTACTTTTTTATTTTAAAGAGGAAAAAACTAACAAAACAACAAGTAAGACAAAAACAAAACAACACAGAAACAACAAAAACAAAATGATGGGAATGAACAGTGGTTGCTACACTGCATACTGTTATCTTCAGTGACGTCGCTCAGTCCACCAGATGTAAGAACGCAAGATTGATCAAACAATCCGACAATAACAAGTAATTTAAAAAAAAAACTGGAAACAATACAGAGCTTCACCATACAAGACAGTAAGAATCCAACAATGGTCGTTATATTGCAAATTGTTGTCTTCAGATCAGTCATTCTGATTACCAGATTCATGCATACAAAATTGGTCAAGAAAAAAGAAAATCTTAAGCATTAACTGCTCCTTTCAATAAACCACAGATATCAGCCGTGCACCTGTCCCAGCTACCCTTGCATTAAAGCATTTTTTTCGACCTCTCACTTTTGCCAATTAAGCTCTGCTGCCCGTTCTTTCTCCTTCCAGCCCTTCACCCGCTTAACTCCTTTGTAGTTTAAGCCTCGTCTCTGCTGTCATCTCCAAGACTTTTGCAAACTGTCTGTGTTAGGCACTGTGCTCCTTTTCTGGGCTCTCAAGCCTCAAGTTGCACATTTCTATTGTAACACTTTTCACCTTACATGGAAGTGCACAGTCATGTACTCAGATTCCTAGCAGTTGAGCTCTCTGTCTCTCTTCCTTTCCTTCCACAGCTTGTCCAGCACTAATAGGTGCTGAAGAAGTAGAGGACTAAATGGCCACGAAGCCTCTTGGCTCAAGATGGTGCCCACTGAGGTCCTGTGGAGGCCCCTCGTGTGCTTCCCTCTGGATGGGAACTTCAAGCACAAGTCATGAGTTGTAAACCTGACAAGGTTGTGGCATTGCCAATATCTGACAACTTATCTTTGACAGTAGGATGAGCACTGGACAGCAGGTGAGTATCTGAGCCAGGAAGAACATTTCTGTCATGAGATTTGGGTTTTCTCTGAGCATTACCAAAACATTTATAGTTAAAACAACTCATCCTGTGGTGAAGGAGAAGGGCTGTGGAAAGGAGCATGGAGAGCTTCGGACCACTGTCAAGTGCATCTGAGACTGCTGTGAGCTCAGATGTTCTGTCCATGCACAGAGTAAGAAAATAAGGAGAGTAAGAAAGCTGTGCACTCTCAGAAGTGATGTGTCCTAGCTTAAGGCATGCAGCTCTGGTCTGGAGAGGGAAAACAAGCAGAGCCCCACCGACTCCATCTCCTTTATCACCCAGTCACATTGGGGGGGGACACGCACCTTCCAGAGAGGGTTCAATCAGTTCCCTGTCAAGCTCTCATAGGTTCTTTCACTGGCGAAGGAAGCCACCACTGACTATACATAAATAAACAGATTATTGTTTTCAGCAGGCTAAATATGACACTATTTGAAATAAGTGGGACATACATACATGAATTAAGGAGTTATTCCATCTTGTAAAACAAGACATGTGGTAACTGTTCCCAAAACCAGAAACTTTCCTATTCTATAGTAAAAGAGTATCTTGCTAATTGTCTGCACAGATGGTAATGTGTTCCTCTTTTTCACAATAAACTTATATGACCCTAGTAACTTATGTTTGCCTTTGTGTGTGTGTATGTGTGTGTGTGTGTGTGTGCATGCATGCAATTTACTAGTTTCTCACTGAAAAATTCATACACTAAAGAGGCCTGCTTGCAGCTCCTACTGTGCAGAGAGCCCATGCGCTGGATCTGCCTGGGACTCAGAATACAAAGAGTTTCCCTCTCATACTTCTATCTCTACCAATACCTTCAGATTTAGTTGAAGAACTTGTAGGACCAGAGATTCGGGACTATCTCTGTGACATCTGTCAAAGTTGAGGGTAGGATACATGCCATTTGTGAGCATGATACAAGGGTGAGAAGTTGGAGTTTCCTGCTCAGTGGATGTTTCACATACAAAGTTTAGAATAAGGAGATACTGAACCTGCGACATGTAAAATTTAGGACAAAGAAGTGACATTAGGCTTTTGGGTTTTCATGGTAAGAACTTTAAGGGCTTATGTTTGAAGCTTTTGCTCTAAAATGTGACCTATTAGTAGAATACTAGCCACAATAACAAATAAATACCAAATTATCAGTGGCTTAGTCCAGTAGAAGTTTATTTCTCACTCAGGGGGCAGGTGTTACTAACAAGGAAATGGATTTCCTTCGCATGCTCATTCAGGGATCTAGATTCCTTCCATCTTGTGTTTCTGTGGGTCCTTAGACCATCAAAGTCTTCTGTTTCCAGCCTATATGCAAAGGAAAGAGCACTTATGAACCTCTTTATCTTGGAGGTGTTATTTCAGTTCTGCTCACATTCTGCTAGTAAGGACTTGTTGGGTGGCTCCCTAACATGGGCATTAGGAGATATAGTCCATAGCAGGGCAATCTTTTCCCAGCATGAACCCCAGAAGGAAAAAGTATACGCTCCTGATGGACACGTAGTTATCTCTGCAGCCTGAGTAGACTTAAAAATCTTTTAAAATTCAGTCCCCACTCAAAGCTTTCAAACTTTCAAATTACTTGGTAAGGGGGCTCAAGGATATTCAAGTAGAATATGTTGTCTTTAAACTTCAAATTGACCACTTTGGACCTTTTGACAAGAATAGGGAATTTAAGATGAGGCATCTTGCCCTCTGTCTTGAATTCTGAGAACTTTGATACTTGGCACTATTCAGGATTGAAGAATGGACCCTTGACCCAACTCCTGGCCAATCCCTAGAAAAGACTAACTGGAATGCCTGAAAGAAAATCTCCTTGCTCCTTATACAGAGATAGGAAGGAATAGTCCCTTTATTTCTCTCCCTATTGGTGTACCTAATTTTGAAAACTAGGACTTCAGGGACATCTTTGCTATCTCATAAGGACAAAACCAAAACATGGAGAACAGAGCAGAAAGAAAAGAAGATCTGAAGCCTGACATACTACATCAGTAGCTAGATCTACTGCTGAGTTTTATTATGTCACAAAACACTTACTACTTGTCTTTGTTACTTTTCTCTTGTTGCTGAGACAAAATACCTGATGCCCAAAATTAAGGAAGAAAAAGTTTATTTAGCTCACAGTTTGTGGAGATTTCAGTCCATACTTGGCTGGCTCCAAGGCAAAGTGGCACATGGCAGAGGGCAACCATTCATGGCAGTGGAACAGCAAGGCAGCAAGAGCAAAAGGGAGGAAATGGCAGAGAAGAGCAAGTCTCTTTCCCTTCCTTATACTGTAAGCAGGTTACCCCCACCCAGGGCATGTGTAGCACTCACATAATCTCCATGTCCTCCTCTTGCACAGGCTCAGGATGAATACAAAGCAAGCACCCTGACTCCCTACTAAATTACATAGTTAACCTTCTAAACTTCTAAAATTAACACAATGAACAACATCCCAGAAGGGTAAGGACATGTCCTTTTCACCCCAGGATGCAGAACTGCTGAATTACTCAGCCAAATCTCTAGATGCCCCAAGTTGACACAATGTATCAACCATAACACTAATTTTCTCATTGCTGAACCCACATAAGCTGAAGTCATCTGCAGTTAGACAGAAAATCACCCTAAATTATACCTCCCAAATACTCGTGAACACACACACACGGACACACACGCACACATGCACACACACACAGTCTCTCTTCTCTAATCAGTCCTTGCTGTCTGTAAGACTACTCAGTAAATCATTCCTTTCATTGCAGTTTTTCTTTTCTGCCACAATGCATATCTGGTAGGTTATTTGAAGTCTTTTTTTAAAGTGAGTTTAAATTTTATTCAATAATTTATTTAGTCCTTTACAAATGTCAAAACTACAGGCTGGAATAATTATACACTAAGAAAATGGTTCAATAGATGGAGGTGATCATCTTCATTTACAAATGAAGAAAGAATTTATTTATTTTTTACAAATGAGGGTAAATATATAGGCCATCATCTATTTGAACTCACTCATTTTCATCATAAATTTCCTACAGACTGATCAGATCCACCAAGAAAGGACAGAAGTGCTTAGAAAAAGGGAAAAACAGATGGACTTGGCCTTGAGACTCTAAAGCATTGCTGCTTGGGGGACACTTGCACTTTGCTTGCTGGAAGAGAAAGTGATCCATTGCCACCATAATTCAAGTACTTCCTCTCTGCCTTCCTCTTTCTCTTCTGCTTTAGAAAAAGAAAGATTGGAGGAGATTAATTCACTCTCAGAATGGAATGAGAGGGGAAAATTTGAATGTCAACTCAAAGTACAATTAATTTTTATTTTATAGGTTTTAATTAACGGATAAATTTGTATCTCTTTATCATGTATACTCTGAGTTTTTGAATTATACATACATTGTAGAATGGTTAAATCTGCATAATTAACAAATGCTTTACCTTGCTTTTTTACTGTGTGGGGAGAACACTTAAAATCCACAGTCTTAGCATTTTTCGAGCGTATAATTTATTGTCACTAAAGTATAATAACCATGATATCAATGAATCATTGAATTCATCTTTCCTAACTATGATCATATATCCTTTGATCAGTCAACTTCTTACTTTGAATATGTGAGTCATCGGAGAGATCAGAGCAAGACTTGGCCACATTGACCCCTAAACTATTCCCTGGAAATGACTGCTGGCTCAGGAGAGGCACCAAGTTCTCATAAATGATCACTGGCTCAATCGTCTGCTCATGCAGTGACTGTTGGCTCAGTGCTGCTGTGGGGTACAGACGAGCAGGTGTGGGATGGCAGGTCAGGAAAGCTCCTAGATGCTGATCAGGTCAAATAATTATGTCAGAATGAAGGCTCTATTAAATTCCTACCATATTTTATTTTTTATGACATATTTCTTTTTTCTGTTTTCTTTGTTTTGTTTTCATGGTGCTAGAGATGGAATCCAGGGTCCTACACATGCTAGGCAAGAACTCTACCACTGAACTATACTCCCTCTTTATGACATGTTTTCACATCTATTTCTTTACACGAACTCTCAACAACTCAAAAATGGGTGATGTAGCTATTATTAGTTCAATTTTCTGAAAAAGGAAGTGGAGTTACAGGACAGCTAAGTGTTTTATCTGAAGTATGAGCTAGATCTCTGATCTCCCAGCATCATGATCAGTCTTCTTTCTAGTCACCACATATTCTCACCCTGTGATTACCTGATAGGTGATACCCTTGAAAAAGCTCTTGATGTGACAATGGCCTCTTTGAGTCCATCCGACCCCATTGCTCACCCAATTCTTTGCAGCCCTGGCAAAAATCAATTTGAGAATTCCAAAGTTCCTTAAGTGCCACACAACAAAAATTGAGCCGTGGGTGCAGATAACTCGCTCATGTGTCTTAGGAGTCTGCATGATGTTCCTCTCTGTCCTGTTATGGCACGGAGAACCTTTGGGAACAGATCAGAAGCAGAGAACAGCCTCTCCTATACTAAAGCAGTTGGTATCCTCTCTGAGAGCAAGACTAAAATTCAGGAAATACTTACAAGGTAGTAGCAGAAAAGATATAACTTAGCCTTAAATTATACTGTTAAAACATAAAATACAACAGGAGCTTACAAAAAGGAAGAAGTCACAGCTGGATTCCTTGAGGTAAAGTGAGGTTAACCTCCTCAGTGATGTAAGAACCCCGCCAGGTGAGAAGATGGACATTTCAGGTAGAAAAGCCTACACATTCATGTTGTTTATAACAGCAAGACTGCATTCAAATCCAAACACAACCCTCCACACACACTCATTCCAGAGGCCACCTAACATTTACGGCTCTGAAAGGTGTTATATCAGCTGATAGCTGCTGCATGGAATTGTTGTGAGAGGAAAGAGATCACGCATGAGAAGAACCTAGCATGATGCTCAGTGCACAGGTGATTCTCAATACTCTTCAGTTAATCTGGAAATTTTTAGCCAATAGACATACATTGTCATGACTCTCCAAAGTGGGAAGAAACAAATTCAGGTATTTCTTAACCACTGATTCAGGCAAATACAACTGAATGAAAATAAGTAAGTTATTATTTTGTTGATAATATTTGACAGTTTGATGTAATACAATCCTCAAGTCCTTTTCAGCGATGAGATAGGAAACTGGTTTATTTGTTTGCTTTTTGTGTTTTTTTGCTTATGAATAACTGATGACTGTGGTCTTTCTTTCAACAGAGACAACTGAGTGAGTGGGGAGGAGGATGCCTGGGGAATCAAATGTAAGAAAATAGGGTGGAGAAAAAAAAAATATATATATATATATGAAACTGAGTTTTAGCGCTTATGGGTACTCATAGGGATGAGCTACTGAGAGAAAGTGTACAGGAAAAGTTATAACCTCATAGGTACTTTGTTGGAATGGATCCGTATTATAAAACATTAAAAGAAAAACTGCACCTATTCACATATATATTTCATTTCTATGAGGGAGGCATCCTGAGTAGTCCTCAGAGAAGTGGCTTTAAGTCCCAGCTTAGAAACCATCCTCAGCAACCATAACAAGATAGCAAAATGTAGAGAAATGATAATGCAGAGGAAGAGGAATTTGGGTCTCTGCAGTCAGCAACTCAGAGGAGGAAAATAAAAGGGAAGTGAAGGTAGGTAGTAAAGTTTGTAATGTAGATTCTCTGTGCCATCTCTAGGTTGAGGATCTGAAGTTATCTTCCGTGGTTAACCTTTGCTCTCCTTAGTAGAGAGACATCTTTTGTATTTTCAAATAAATTTATATGCTTTTAGTCATATACAGTGAGGGCAGAGGGTTCCCAAGCATCTTCTTTAAAAGCTTTCAGCTCAACAATCTTTAGTACGCTGGGGGGGGGGGGTGTACTCAGGGCTCTCACAGTGTTTTCCTCTAACAAAAAAGAGCAGCTCCAGTCTCTGTTTTACTGAGTCTCATACTTTGGGCCAGCTCTGAATCATTCACGGGTGCCAAAAGGAGGCTTAATGCTGCTACCAGTGACCCTACTCAGCCCTTTCACATGCAGCACTCCTCTCTCTTAAACAAATTTTGGACAATTTTAAAAAAATATTCATTTAAGGAAGATTAAACTGGTCCGCACCCTGTGATTCAGAACTCACACTCCGGTAGACCTGGGTCATTAAATGGCTTGTTTCTTCCAGGGATGTCAAAAAACAGTTTTCAAAAACCCTAAATTCCCTGTAAAAAGAAGATCATATCATAAAAATTTCTTATTTTAACAATGCAAAGGCTACAGACATTAATCCTAAGAGCGCCTAATAAATTTAAAAGGTTTTTATTGTGAAGATAAAATAAGAAAAGTTTTCTAAACTATATTTGCTTGTTTTCTTCCCTGTTCTGATTAATTTTAGGTGCCAAATTGGCTGGATTAAGAAATACCTACCTAGAGAATTGTTAAGGCATTGTATGGGAGTGTCTCTGTCTCTGGATATGGTCCACAGAGGTCCCCAAAAAGGAGATGGGAATCTTACCTCACACCACACACAGAGTAATTAGTAGATTCACTGATTTTCATAACAGAAAAAAAATTCGAGGACACATCCGTGAAAGGCACAGAGTTTTATTAAGCAGGAGGAAATACTGACTCAGAGGGGGAGTACAGGCATTCAAGAGGAAGGGGCACTACAGCCCAGGATTGGGGGTTCTGTGGGTTGAGGGTGACTTTAAGGTGGACTATCTAGGACATATATTCATTCTTACTGGGCGTCAGACTCTCCCGCACTGTTTGATGGGTGAGGTTACAATGCAAACCATGTACATGTGCTTACAGTTTAGAGTTATGCCGCTCACTTAATAGTGTTGCTTCTTCAGGATGGAAGTCTCTAGAAGGAAGGGCGATTTACTACTGAAATGCATGAGTGCTTCCAATTTAAAGGCTTATTGTATCTTTAAGACCTTTAGGGATGTTTTGGAATGAGTTTCCTATAAGGCAAAAAAGAATTGTAACCTTGGATAACTTTTGTGCCCTGAAACCCAATTTTTAAATTAAAATTTTCCTTGTTTTCTTTTTAACCTGTCTTTTTTTTCTACCAACTTCATGGGTGTGAGTGTGTTTCCAGAGGAGATGAACATGTGCGAGTATGAGAGGAGTAAGTAGAGACCACCCTCAATGTGGGAGGGCAAGACCCAGCTGCATGGGGCCCAGGTAGAACAAAAGCAAAAGCAAAGCAAAGCAAACTGTTCTTCCATATCTCTGTGTGTGTGTGTGTGTGTGTGTGTGTGTGTGTGTGTGTGTGTGTGTTTGTCTGTCTCTGCCTGTCTGTCTGTCTGCCCACCTGTCTCTCTTTCTCTCTCTCCATATGCTCTTCTGCCCTTGGATATCAAATCTCCAGGCTCTCCAGCTTTTGGACTCCAGGACTTACAGCAATTTTCTCCCAAGTCCCTCCATATTGACATGAACCAATTCCCTTAGTAAATCCCCTCTCAGCTAGACAGACAGATGATGGATAGCTGGTAACTGAAAGGCACGAAGGTAGATATGTATGACATGGGCTGGGGATATAGCTCAGTGGAATAAGCGCTTGCCTAGCAAGCACAGGGTCCTGAGTTCAATCCCCAGTACCGCAAAAAACAAACAAACAAACAAAAAATTTATAGATACGTACGACAGATAACAGATGACAGCTGATAAGACAGAGATAGACGTGCATGATAGGTAACAGATGGACAGAAGATAATGGGTAGATAGTGGACCATAGACACAGAGACATTATGATAGGTAACAGATACAGACGCTGATGGGTAGATAGATAGATAAATGACAGATGATAGACATGCATGATCGGTAATAGATTCTACTGGTTCTGTCTCTCTGGAGGACCCTGACTCATATGCTCCTTTTAGTCAGCATTTATTGATGAAAAACAAACATTCTCACAACGCTTTTCAGCCGGTAGCTTAACCCTCTCCTCAGGCCACTGAATGCACTGCAGACAGTGTAGCCTGGTGGGCTGCACTTCTGTGAACTGTTACATCAGGCTTTGGGAAACCAAGGTTTCTATTTGGAAATGAAGCTGTTCTCACATATTCTTTTTATATCACACACACAAAAGTATACATCTGACTTTAAGTTCCTTTTAACAACCCATTAAAAACACACACCTGATTAAACAGCCATCCCACAAACACACCATCTTTACCAGAGCAGTTCATATGCTCGGGGAACATTTTGATTAATTTATCTCTGTCTGCCATGCGTATTCTTTTATCAATGGCAAAAACCAAATTGTCAAATTATCGTAAAGAATTAATTCTCAGATTCTTAGGTTTGTTTAAGGCATTCAGAAAAACAGTCAGCTTCCTTCAAACTGTCCTGCTTCTTCCTCTTGTCTTCTAGACGCAGGAAGAACGGGAAGTAGACTAGACAAGGTTAAGGGATATGTTGGGATGCTGGATGCCAAGCCTGGTTCCTGGAGGGGTTCTTAGCCTCTAGTTCCTTACACAATCCCCCGTGCAATGTAAAAGACAGCTCTTGAGGAGAAGTCACTTCTTCCTCTTCTAAAATGCTGGCTCCACACTCCTCCGGCTGGTGTGCTTTACCCCAAGGTCCCAGGGCAGTCCATTTCGAAAGCACACAGGCCCACAGGTCTGAGCCTAGATTCACTTACCACCAAATGCAGCACTGCAATCTCTTTTCTGTATTGAAAAGATCTGTTGCAGTGCTCTTTACAACTGAATTTAATGGCAGTGTAACAACAGTAGGGAAATTCTGGAAAGAAAACCTTTCTAGTCCTTCCCTTCTATCACAATAACTTGCTTCTGTTTATTTACCCCAGTGGGATTCATCTCCACTATTCATATTGTGAAATTTACAGATTTAAGCATTTGTAACGTTCCGTATTTTACTCATTAATTTTCCCAATCTCAGTCTCTTCCTCCCCAGGAGCTATGATGCAAAGTGGGGGGAGAGCAAGTGACTGGCCCCACAACAGTTGAGATTGAGACAGGATCTCATGGCAAGTACACTACCCAGAATGGTGGCCACCAGAAAGATATGTCGATGCCCTAAACCCTACACCTTATAAATATGACTTTATTTAAAATATAATTATAGTTAATGCAATCATAAAATATATTGTAAAATAGAATTTAATAATGTAATGATATAGTTAAGAATCTTGAGCTCATTCTGGTTTATCAGAGTAGACCCTAAAGCCAACAACAAGTGTTCTTAAAAGAAACAAGAACAGAAAACACACAGAGAAGTGAAAAAGGGCGTGAAAGACAGAAGCTGAGATTGGAGTAGGGCAGCTACACAGAAATCTTAGAGCTACCGGAACCCTGAAAAGCAAAGGACTCTTTTCTAGAGGAAACATGGCCCTGCCAATGCCTCAGTTTTAGACTTCTGGTGCCAAAACTGAGAAAATAAAATTTTATGTTATTTTACTCCTCCAAGATTGTGGTGCTTTGTTATGCAGCCCCAGAAAAATAATATGAAGGCTAATAACTTTTCGGAGTGCAAAGGACAGTCCTCCATAGAACTTTACAGAATCTGCTCTGAAGAAAAGTCTGCCTGCCTGCCTGTCTGGCCCTTTCTGCTCAGGGATCATGGGCACCTGGGGTTTCCTCTTATACTTGGGGCCTCCCTAATACCTTAAAGGAGAGGTATTCCCTGTATCCCAGTCATCTGAAGTCTGGCCAACTTCTAGGGATCCTGCCAGTCTTCTTCCAGAGCTGAAGCTCTTGTTCTACTTGCTATACACTGGAATCGTACCTGCACTAGTAACTCTTGTGCCTGAACTGAGTGGACTCTCACTCCCAGTTACAATCCTGCTCAGTTCCCAGGGGCCACACACCACTCATATTTCCTTCTAGATGAGTCACCTACGTTGACAGCTTCGAAGAAGAGAGGGGAATGGAAGTTGCTCAAAATTTCTTGGTACATATCTGATGTTCTCAGGGGTCTTTTTCTCCCACTAACTTTATGTGTCAATTTGGTGAGGTTAAGAGATGCCCAGACCGATGGTAAAATATTATTTTTGTTGGGGTGTTTCTAGAAGAGGTTAGCATTTGAATACTCTCATCCCTGTGGGTGGGCATCACTCAATCCATTGAGAGTTTGGATAGAATAAAAACTCACACTCCAGTAAGACTGACACATCTATCTTGTGTCCTTGAACACTGAATTCCTGTTGCAAATAAAATAGTGGTCAAGATGCAACACTGGTATGCCTTGCAAAAACAGTCTGTCAACAAGAAAAGGCAGAAGGGAGGGGATGGGAGATGACTAAAAAACAGAATATTTAAGTTAGAAAAATAGAAAAATAAAAGTATCATAAAATGTTACTAATCAAAAGGATAGTTTTGTTTTCTAGCTAAAACCTAACACTGTGTGCATGCCTTTTTATTATAAAAAGTGACACAAGGCTAAATCATAATAATGTGAATCAATAACTAATTAGTATTTATAAATGCAGCTACTTAGGAACATATTTCAATTTCATAGCTAGGAATCTGGATAATCAATAAAGCCAAAAGTCAGATAAATACATGCTTTGTGTGCCCCTCACCACTCTGTAAGCTACAAGTAGGGCTCCCCATTGAGCAAAAGTTGTTTCACCTAAAGTGCAAGGATGACCTGATGCCATTGTCTCAATGTGAGTCAACACACAGGCACAGAAAGACAAAGCACAAGGCATGAAATGCTCAGCTTTGCACCAAAGTCATGGAGGAAACAGATCATCTCTAGGTATTTTCCATTAAGATGACTTAATGGGAGTGAATGAGATGCAAGGAAAAATGAAGGAAGGCAAAATTAAACCACGGAATTGCTGTACACAGTGCTTTGGAGAGATACAAGACACATGGGACTGGGTAGGTGTAAAAGCTGATTTACAATAACAGGTAATTTCAAGTTTGACACCGATATATCCATACTTTGCTCCAATCTATCTCAGATTTACTAACATTTCTAAAAAACAATAGGTACAGTATTTTGGCCAATGATTGAATCCGTACTTTTATAGCTCTGTTGTTTATCATTTACAATTTCTTGTTTGTAACATCTGCCATTCTTTTCCTCCTTCTGCCCTGTCAAAACCATCAAGGACCATTCATCCACTAGCGGCAAAGTGCCTCAGATGATGTCCTCCCATGACTTCCCCAGCCGCTGGTTTCTCAAATCTCCTTCACACGAGTGTCCAGGCTGGATTAGACCACTCACCCACATAAATCCTCATGAGGACAAATGTCCAGGCCCATCTTTATCCTTCCTTACCATGCTAAGTGAAAATGTGCAGGTATTCTTCCCAGAGACAGGTCTTTTTTCTTTTTTCCTTCATAACATAAACATAATACAAACTTTTCTGAGAGAGAACATCTGTTTTCTACCTGGCTACATCCTTGCATACAAATCCTTTGCAACGGATTCTTCAAATTCCAAGGTTCATTAATTTAATTGAATCTGTTCCTAGTTTTTAATTAAATCTGCATTTCTCCCAGTAACCTCTGGAAAAAAGATAGAAGCTACATTGTCATACTGGAAAGAACAGGATCATAGAGCAAGACAGACATGAAAGGCAAGGACAAAATCACAAGGCATGTTTCATATAAATTTATTTTTGTACCAAAAAATTAACATTCAAAGGCAAAACTTTTATTGTACAGTATAAAATAACTTCTTACTAAATAAGAAATTGGATTTTTTTTGCTGATAAACTACTAGTAAGTTTTCTATTTAAAAAAAATTTACAATTTGCAGCACTTGTAGAAAAAGACACCTGTTCAACAATTATATAAATATTCCTGACAGATTTCAGTAGCCTATTATGGAACCTTTTCTGTAATGTCAGCTTTCTAAAGTCAATCAGTTTCTAAATTTGAAAGGCACCTGGTGGCCAGTATCCTGCTTGCTTTTCAAGGTATCCAATTAATTTTTTTTTTTTTTGGCACAGGCTTCACAAATCTGAAAATCTATTAAGTTAAAAAGAATGAAGACATGAACTACATTTGATATTAGGAAACAGTATTTCCCCTCCTTAGCTGCAAGTTTTCCCTAGGGAATGTACAAAGTGCACCAGTTAAATACGTCTGTACATTTAAAACATTAAATATGTCAACAGTGAGACATTTTTAAATACTTTGAATCAAATACTATAGCACAAATATAATTTACAATACTTTGCAAAGAAAACATTACATCTGAAATATAAATTTAGATATTATATAAAAATACACATTATTTTCTCACCTCATTAGGAAAAGTACTTGTTTGCAGGTTCCAGCATGGTGCAACAACTCACAAGAACTTAACCTTTAGATTATCATTCATTTCCAATGCAATGACACCCTCCACCTGAAGTGCAGAGTGGCACAGAACCATTGCTTAGACCCAGACAAGTAACCCCTCCCATGGCCCAGATGCTGATTTTCATAAGGGCAGTCATACTTGATCCAGTCTGGTTTAATCCCGAGAATTTATTACAAAACTGTAAAAAACCACTGGGTACCCCTCACTGACTATAAGTATTCGTGCTCTCAGCAAGCTCAGGAGTATGGGTGAACTTCACACCACCGTGGGCCATGCCTCTTAGTAGTCTTAAACCTCTATGTACATCTTTCTTGGCTCATCTAAAACAAAGTTTCCAAACATCTAGGAAATGCATGGTAAAGCTCCACAAAGTAGGTCTCAGTCTATGTCACGCACTTTGAATGCCCCGAAGTAAGTTGCACCTTGGTCTGGATCAAGCAGGGAAGGGTTGGACACCTCAATGCTTATTTCCTCACCAGATCGTAGTTTAAAAAATCCTCCAACATTTATGGAATAAAAATGGAATTCAGAATTCCCTGACCAGTATTTGGTGCTTCCTCCTTTCATTAGAGTATGAGAACTCGGAATTTTGATGCTGGTTTTTGTGACATACACCATCAGCTGAAGATACTTCGTAGCTAAGCCTCCCGATGTTTCATGGTGTCGAAAGCAAATGTTGGCATACAGGTAATAAAAGCCATCTTGATTAACCATTAGTTTTCCATTGTTCAAAGTCATATTGGAGATCTTGGCCCAACCTCGGTCATGGTACCAAGAGGACAGACTCACTTTGTGGGAACCTGTGAAGAGGAGAGGCGTGTGATTTAAAATTCACTCTTTATATTTATTTTTTTATTTTTATTTTTATTTTTTTTATTTAAAAAAAATAAAAGTACAAAAACATATTGACAAACGGACACCAATTAGCATAAAAAATAGCACAATCACAACTAATCTACAGACAAGGTGACATGGTCTCAACAGTGGTTATTGCTTTATCCATTGATATCTTCGAAGTGTAAATATATGAACCCATATACAGGCATGCAAATTTAGTCAGACAATTAATCCTCTCAACAACAGAAAAAACACAAAAACCAAAAATCCAAAGACAAAAAACAAAACAGGCTAACAACAACAACAGCAACAACAACAACAACAAAAAAACACCAATAGTTGCTGCTTTACATATTGATATCTTCGAAGTGTGTGTTCTGGATAACACATACAGACATACAAGAT